>JAOUZG010035618.1:139468-157624 GCA_026289955.1 Argiope argentata
AAAAAAACATGCGTATGCAATTCAGAAAAATATTTCGTTGTGAACAAAACTTTCATTAAAAAAATAAATAAAACTTAAATTAATGATACAGACAGTTTAACATTTCACAGTTAGTAAGGAACAGAAACCGCGCCGAAATTTTGCTTCCCCCAAACGAAAACAAAACCAAATCTTTGCGAAAGCGGAACAAATCCTTTTTCACTCATGTCATCTTCGAGCATGGTAAACAAAAGGTTGCAGCGCACACGCACCCACCTGCTCTCAGTGAGTCTAGCCGGCCCGCGACTCCAGCGCCCTCTCGCCCCGACATGGAACGATTCCACCGATCCCTCTCAAAATGGCTCGAACGCTTTCGCCGGGCTGATTGCGCGGAGCCGAGTTGTCAAAAAAAGAACAACAACCCCTTCTGCTCTCATGTTTGTTGCGGAATCTATCAACAAATGGATACAGCGTGCACTCGCCGAAGCGAAGTGAGTGGATGACTGATACTCAAATATCGTTTGGAAAAATTCGATTTTAGAATTATTCTGATTTAATATTTTGTATAGAATATGAGGTTTCTTCTGGAAAAAAATAATAGTATAATGACCCATTGTAGATTGTGATAAAACATTGAAGATTTGTTGTTAAGGTTTTGTGGTTATTTTCCTACGGATTAATATTTTTTTTCCTGTCTGTTCTCTGGCAAACGATTATAAATATTCCTTTGAAAATCGAATAACATTTCGAAAAGAAAAAAAAATCGTCTGCTCCAATTAAAAGTTTTCCTACTAATTATCAGCTGATTATCAGTTGATAGAAAAAGTTTTAGAATTTTGTGATCAACTGATTTAACAGTTGTAATCTAACCAATTTTTCTTGGTAGTCGAGAATCATGTGAGAAAAATAAGACGTTGATTTATAAATATAGAATTTATCGTATTTTTTGTCACTGTTTTTTATTACTTTAACGTGTGTGTTGATCGACAGCTACTTGTGTTTCCATTGAATCACTTGGAACCTGGAACAAAATTAGTAGACATTCTTTTTCCTGCGCATGAAAACAGCGTGCTCGCCTTCTTACGTGCTGTGAGAAGAATGCTGCTACGGTCTTTTGAATCTGGTTGTCAACAGAGAGTGCGACCTTGATCTTCATCTGTTCAGACGGCGAGCGCATTTTCGTGCCAAGACCAAAATTTTTACATCGTTTTTTTTTAAAGAAAAAGCCAGAGTTAGTTAAAAGTTTTCAATCCCTTCTAGTCGATTATTCTCCTAACAGGATTTTAAAATTCATATTTTAATGGAACGTTCGATCATCTCACCTAAAGAGTTTTAATAAACCTAAAGAGTTAATCATCTCACCTAAAGAGTTTTTTTTCTGATAACAGTGATTAATAAGTCACAGAACTGTCGACTTAAAAATTTGGCATCCAAATACAAACTATTTTTTAAATATTAGTACTATTTTTTAGATTTGAAGTGGATTTAGATGACAATTTGGTTGTGATATTATAGATTAATCATAGAAGTGCTGCTGCTGAATATTTTATCGGATAATAATAATATCATATACACATTTTTATTCAGTGATATCATTCAGGCATAACTATTGTTCACTAATAACTCATATAGAATACAATAAACATACAATTTAAGTATAATTTGTCGGCATAAGTATCATCGTGACATTTCAAAGTTCGATTTCCACTTGTGGTCCTTATTAAATATCATACGACATGACGCCCTACGTTGTGTATGAGGAAGATAGTGAGGGCCGCCCTGTGCCGCAGAAACCCAAGTCTATCATGGTTGGGGCGGCAAATGGATATACTAACGGCAATGTCAACGGTGGTGTCAACAGTAGTGTGAATGGTGGCGTCAACGGCAGTGTCAATGGTGGTGTCAATGGTAGCGTCAATGGTGGCGTGAAGCAGCAAGTCAATGGGAGCGCCGTCCACTTGGTATCCAAGGATGAAGATGTTGTGGAAACTCCCGACAGCCTACCGTCTCGTTCTTCCGTTTCCGGTAGGAGCATCATCGGAAACGGAAAAAACGGGAGAAGCGGTGCATTGAAAAGGTAAGACTCTTTTTTTCATTTTTAAATGTAAAAGAATATCCGTTATCTTTGTTAGTATTCGTCGTCTTGTATTGTTTTACGTGTTCAGCATTTATTTGCATCTCAATTAACAATTATTTTTATTCAATGTACAGTTTTTTTTATGTTTGTCAGAAATTATTCAGTTATTATAACTGATGTATAATTGTAGTTAGTTTTTTAACCCTTTGCAGTCCGAAAAATAATTAGATGCAAAATTATTCACAAATAATATACATTGTTTATAATATATATATTGTTTATAATATATATTCATATATTTATATAATATATATATATTATATTCATATATTTATATAATATATATATTATATTCATATATTTATATAATATATATACATAAACAAAGATTTGTTTATTGTTATGAAAAATAAATATGCATAATTCTTTTAAGTCGAATTTCTTTGGAAAATTAATCTACAACTCTTAACCATTATGCAGGCGTTTTTAACAATTAAATTTGAAAAAATAAATAAATAAAAAGTCAAAATGATGCACAGTCTTGAATGTCGAGTTAGAGGCGGCATCGGACTGCAAAGGGTTAATATTTTTAATTTATGTTTAATTTTCTGATTGTAACAAAATGTTATTTAAGAATAGAGAAACAGGGTTAAAAAACATTAATGTTAAAACGATGTTTTAATCAATTTTACTGCTTCAGATTTCTGCTTGAAAAAGTTCAGAATATTATTATTCTGTGATGTATAATAGATTATATTTCCTTGCATGTTTTGACACATATAACGATATATTTCAAATTAACACAGCTCTCTAGATCATTTTTCTCCCTTCTGGTCGAAAACGTAACAGAAATTTCAGTTGTCATTGTTTCAAAGATCAGAACTGACTGACTTTTTTATAGTGTTTTTATAGTGTATAGTGTAACTTTTTTTTATAGTGCACAGACTTTTTTATAGTTCAAAAAGGTAGACTGCATAAAATAATGCTACATGTCACATGTAACCAACGACGTAATGCGTACACTTTGGATCATATTATTATTAAATAATTTATACTATCAATTCAATAATTTGTATACAGCTTTTGTTAGATATTGTACTGTTAAATATTTAGAGTCAGTGCCCCAAGAAAAAATTGTCAAATCAGCAATTTATTACAATCTTTTTTTGAAAAAATATGTATACGTATCAAAATTTATAAAAATTTTATTGTTAAATTGTATTAAATAAATAATTATTAATAATTATTAATAAATGGCAACAACATTATAAATAACAGATGGAAACATGGAATTTATTTGATTCAATATTTCATAAAATGTCCTTAAAACTTCATTTTTTTAAGTAGGAAAAAAAATTTATTCAGCATGTTATGGAAAATTTTAAATGAATAAAACTAAATTTGAAGAATTTGAGTCCTTCGGATAAAAATTATCTTTTTCTGCTTCGTTTTTCTCCATAGTAATAGAACGATTAGTAATTATGGAGATGGTCCAAATTCCAGTGTTGTTTGAGGACAAAATTCTTTAAAATTGGAGATTTAGAATTTTTTTCATCATTAAAAAATTCGCTTTTATAAGATGACATTATTAAGTCGATATAGATTCGTGTTTTCTTTAGTCGTTATTGATTTCGTTTATTTTATATTTGCTGATAAATTCCCTTTCTCTGCACATAATTTTATCTAACTGTCATTACTGAACGTTTTCAGTCAGACGAGAATTTCATATCTATGTTTTTCTTTAGATAATAACAACGTTTTTATTTATAAATGATATGTCTAGTGTTATAATGGCATCCTGGAAGTTTTAGCATATTATCAGTGACGATTTTTTAAATCCTTTTTTTGAATGATGTTCAGATGACATCTATTTTTCTTATTTTATTTATAATCTGACTAATTCATATAACTGAACCGTCACATTCTATAATTCATTTGCTCTGTATTGTATTATACTAAACTGCTAAAATATAATTTATTAAGAACCTAATACTATGTCATATATATCAAGATAATAAGCATTCCGGGTCTTATTTATTTCTGATTGTCTACATTTTTAATTATTTGAACGAGGTCTTTCCAAATTTATTCGATTCTATATTTCATAAAATGTCCTGAAGACTTTCTTTTTTTTTTAAGTAGGAAAAAAAAGTATCAATAAGTCCAAAAAAAGGTAACTGATGTAAAATGTTTTGAAGATTATTTTTCCGATATTTTTATTTTACATATGATTATATTTTAAACAATAATAGTTTAGTATAGCTACGATTTATGTTATGATTTCTCATCAAGTTT
The DNA here is from genome assembly GCA_026289955.1 of Argiope argentata. NCBI lineage: Eukaryota > Metazoa > Arthropoda > Arachnida > Araneae > Araneidae > Argiope > Argiope argentata. Next base: position 143,820 of record JAOUZG010035618.1, read on the forward strand.
AACTTTTTATTATGTCAGAATGTTCTCGCCATGAACAAGGTCGCTGATGCCCATCAGCGATTTTAAGCCTAATCAGTGTCTCTTGTTTGAGGTAGCGCTAACTAGAGTCAAGTGTAAGACTTAAGATACTCACTCAACACATTCCTTTGCACAGCCCCTTTTTACAGGGAGGGGGGCACATTCATACACCTTACAGATAGAACAGATGAAGAACAACCTTGCTCGAACCGGGACTCGAACTCGGGATACCTGTCTAAGGGGAAGACGCTCTACCCTTATGCCAAGACGCCGGCTGATACGGTGTGATTTCTTCTGTATTGCCAATGTATTCAGTTTCCTGATCTAAATTCCAAAAAAATATTTTTTAGCTATTAACAGATTTCTATAATAATAAGAAATTGCATTGAAAAATTATTTCGCGTTAAAATAAGATTTCAGTTTTCTGAAAGAATCCTAACAATTTCTACAGCAATAAAAGTGGTTAGAATAGTTCGGTGTTTTAAGCCTATATACGAAACCTCGTCACTTTCTGTAGAGAGAAGAAAAGAAATTTTTTTTTTATTATTTTCTGAATCGGTTGAGCAAATCTGTGGAAAGATTTAACACTATAATATTGAGCAATTCGTGGCTTAAAGATATGTAAGATTTTTTTAATACATGATTTACTGAAAAAAATAGTTTTAAAAATTCAGAATCTTTTATTGCTCTGGGGGGAAAAACCGTTCGAAGAATTTATGCTAAGAAAAGAATTGAAAATGATCAAATCATCTTAAAGGAGAGGAAAACAAGCAATGTTCAGAAGTCAGAAGACAGTAAAATGATTTTTCTTTTGCTCCCTTGTCTGATTCTTGAATGATGCATTTTTACAACCGCTTTTGGTATTTCTATAAAAAATATTTCGTATTTTATTATCCGGGTTATTTTGCTTATTTGAATTGATTGAGAAATGATGGAAAGTTGTTTTGGATTTTTATTGCCGTAGAAATCGACAAGTTCATTGAAAAACTCCATTTCTGTGTTTGAATAATAACAAACGCAAATAACAAAAAGACCAAGAGGAAATAGTATTAACCATGAAATGCTTTCTCCGTGACTACTTATTCGTATATGGAATCTTCCATATTACAGTAAACATCGGATTTTACAATTCTTTTGTTATAAAAAAACGTTTTTATTTCCGTAAAACTTATGAGACATTTATCGCATTTCATAGGAGGATTGTAGGCGGTCATGGATTCGTGTCTGAATTGCATTACGAACCGACATCCATTTATGCATACTCATTAAACCTTAATTTTATATAACAAGCTTCGCATTAAAATGGTGTGGGAGAGTGCATAAGTATGAATTACGTGTCTATAAAATTGAATAAAAATGAAACCAAAAAGATTACTCTAATGTATTACCATGAAGTTATTACTGAAGGTAAAACTCAAACCTAAAAGTTTTATATTGAATAACGATAAGATCCAACAATTGGTACTAATGGTAATTTTCTTTTCTTTGGGTTAACCCCTTAACCGGTTTGCCCGTACGCCGTACGTGCATCGATTTATAGAATTTTGATAGCTGTAAACAAAAAATAAATCATTCATAACAATTACAATTCAATAGTAAAATGACTTCGAATACGCAGATAAGCCAAGTATTCCACGGATTTCCATTTGAATCAAAATAAGAAAATATTCTCAAAATAGAAGGTGTCATCTTATTTGATAGTAAGGTAAATAAACCGGTTAAGGGGTTAATTTCTTATGAAGCTAAAAATAAGACATAACATTTTAATAAAAAAACGTCAAAAATATGAGGTTCTTCGTATATTTGTAGTAAAATTGTAGAACTGGCGTCCTGGCACATAAGTAGCTTATCTTCCTCGTGATGTGGGCTTTCCGGGTTCGAGTCCCGGTTCTTCTGAATGTTCGGGCATGAATGTTCTTCTCTGTTCTATCTGTGAAACGTGTTAATGTGCCCCTCTGTAAAAAGAGGCTGTGCAAGCGAATGTGATGGGTGTGTAACTAAAGTCGTACTCTTGGCCCTAGGTGGCGCTATTTCAAACAAGAGACGCTTATTTCGGCTTAAATCTGCTTATGCATCAGCGGGCTTGTCCATGGCAAGTGCCATTAGTAACAACAACAACAAAATTATAGATCTAGGAACCTAGTGCTTTTCAGAAGTTGTTGAATTGATGATGGATCTAATAGTTTTTTTAATATTTTTATATTTACAAGTGTAAAACGATACGTAAATATTTTTGTTCTAGTTGGGTGTTATTTAAATTAATATGTTCTGAGCTTTTGCTATTTCAAAAATGGATCATTTAGGTTTTTTAATACTCAAATTTAATATATTCTAGCATAGTTTTAGTATTTCAACTAATTTAAGAGTTCCTGAATTCTTTGTATTTCTATTATTCAGCTTATTTTGTTACATTCTCAATTTGAAAAATAATTTTAGGGAGATTTTTATGATAACTGTCTCTGTTCGTCAATGTTTTTTGAAAACTTTGAATCTATAAATTACTAGAAAATTTAATCTCAAAATATTCTTTTAGAAGAGATATTTTGACTGTGAAACAAATTTTTCCATTTTTTTACAACATTGGTTGTACATAATTATTAAATGGTCGTTATTTCCTGTCTTCAACTGCAATAAATCAAACTATCATGGAGTTAATAAAACAGAATACAAAACAAATTTAGAAGTCGACAAGCAGATAGAAAGATTAACAGTACTATTATAATGAAACCTAAAAATCTTTATTATATAGTATTATGTGGTTTATTTATTATATAGCACGTGAATAGAATTTACTGATTCAACTTCCACAGCAGTAACAAAATTATGAATTTGAAAACATTTTTACTTCTTCTGGGTGAACAAAACAAGGGATTTAGTTTTGATGCATAGCTATAAGAAAATGATTAATCTGATGAACTTAACCCTTTGCGTTTGGAAAAGTAATTCGATACATAATTATTCAATGTGCAAGAGCTTTTTATTGCTCCAGATTTGTGTGTGTGTGTTTTAAAATAGAATTTCTCCATACTTTTACCATTCTGTAGGTATTTTCAATAATCAAAATTAATTAATAAATAAATAAAACGTCAAAATGATACCCCACATTGAATGGTGCCCAAGAAGCACCTTCGAGTGCAAAGGGTTAATATTTCTTCTGGATGCATCAAAGCAAACGTAATAATTTTGATAATACAATGCATCTACTTACTGAAAGAAAGATGAATAAAATCTATTAGTCTAATATCCAAAGCTTGCTAAGAAAATATCAATTTGATTAATTTTTGAGTCCTTCTAAACATTAATATGCTGGTTAAAAGACGAAGCAACAGATTATTATTTTTTTGTTTATTAATATATCGAAATATTTCCCGAATTCAAAGTTTTAGCATCTTTTCGCGGCTTTTTCTCTCTTTTTCCCCTTATTCACGAATTACTTCACATTTTTTACGGCCCATACTACAACTCAGTGCATAAAGGCTTTGGCAGCTGTTATCCTAGTGCAACAGTTTATGCACACATGCCGCATTACGTCACCTCGATCTTTTGTGTCTTCGCACAGCGGGCCCGCGTTTCGAGAGCAGCTTCAATCGCGTCATCAACTCCGCGAACTCGAATTCGTGACAAAACCCTCAAAAGAAGAGACATTTATTTAGGCCGAAACCCTTGGTTAAGTTAAGTATTAGTGATGGGTCAGAAAAGGAAAAAAAAAACGTTATGAAGTGTAAAAGATTCACACTTAATAAATCTTTTAATAAAGGTTTAGACGTTTTGATAGAGGTTGTTTATATAACCTTAGTATTGCCTATAATATATTCTACCATTACTCCTTTTAATGCAGATTCATATTTGCATTTATTCAATAGCAGAATGATAATTTGATCAGTAATTTAATGAAATATTTTCACAATATAAGTTGATATTTGTTTTATATTTTTTGTACATTTTTATTACTTTACATTTTTTATGATTTGCAGGCATTTTTTTCTTCCTAAGATGTTTTAATCAATTTTCGATAGAAAAATACGATTTAACCGAAAATTTTAAAAATTAAAGTAAATTTTTGAATTTATTTGTTGTTATTTTGTGGAAAAGATTAAAGTAATAAATTTTTATATGAATCGCTATATCCGACTGCCCTAAAATGGGTTTTTAAAGCTTGTTATTAAGAAGAAAAAAGCTATATGAAAAATCAGTCGATAAAAATTTTAACATCATATATCGACTACTTAAAATGCATCCAGGTCAATATTTTATAAATTATATTCATATTTTCTGCCGGCTTTTTGGCACAGAGGTAGCGCGTCTTCCTCTCGTTCTGGGAGTCCCGATTCGGGCATGGTTGTTCTTCTGTGTGCTATCTGTGGGATGTGTGACTGTGCCTCTCTGTAAAAAGGGATTGTGCAAGCAAATGTGGTCAGCGTGTAGCTAAGTCGTACTTTTGGGCTTAGTTGGCGCTACTTCAAAAACAAGAGACGCTCCTTTCGGTTTAAATCTTCTGCTGTATCGGCAGGGGGCTTGTCCATTGGCAAGTGCCATAAGTAACAACAACAACATATTTATATTTTCTGATTAAATAGAAATAAATCTTTATAGATTTTTAAATAATATTTTGATATTATTATGAAGCAAATAACGCAAGATAATAATTATGACGCTATTTCTTTTTTATAGCGAAATTTAAATCTTAACGTTAAATTTGGGACACATTTTATTATTTTTTTATTATATTGGAATTTGTTGACGTGATAGGTACATACATTGTATACCATATACATTGTTGTTGTTGGTGGTGGTGGTGTTACTTATGGAACTTGTCTATGGACAATTCCTCATTATGAGATTCCTCATAATCGTTATTCATATAAAATTCATATTTTGTAATTAAAAACAATGCTTATCAAATATTCATAGTTGCTATCTTTCCTTTATCTTTATCTTTATCTTTTCTTTACTTATAATAAAGCACAATGTGTGTGTGTGTGTGTGTTGGCGATGTACAGGCCAGACCGTTCGACCTACAGCTACCAAATTTGGTATATGTATACCTTGGGTGCCGGGAATGTGCACCTCGGAGCCCTTTTTTGAATTTCTAATTAAAATTTTAATTAATTAAAAAATAAACCAAATGTTAACGTTTTTTCGCTATAACTTCCGAAAATATTACAGCACAAAATTGATTTTTGCATCAAGTTAAAGCGCAATAAATTAGCTTTTCAATGATACTAATGTTTTGACCTAAGAATTAAAACTCTATTTTTAATGAATTTTTAAGCATTTAATTTAACCGTTTTTTTTTCAACAATTTATTTCGCAATAAAAAAAATAATAAAATTTTATCGTCTCGAGGATCTCAAAAAAAATCAGCTTTTAATAAAATGTTGCCATCACATTTTCAGAAGTTCTGATTTTTAAAAAAGTTAATTACTACCAAAATTAAAACAGAAAAATACAATTTTCATCACGTGATTATATGAAATGAATAGGAAATGTGATTTTTTTAAACAATAAATGCAAGTGAAAATCGTTTGCAATATCAAATTTAATAATTCAATTAAAGAATTAAAATAAATACAAATAAAAAATAAAAATGTATTACAAAACTGCGACAGTTAAAGCTGAAAAAGAATTTTTAGAAAACCACCAAACGATAATCTTCTTAGAGCGAGATTAATTATTTAAATCTCGCTCTAAGAAGACAAAAGTCCTTAATTAAATAAGTCCTTAAATAAAATCCAATCAACTAAATCAATCATCAAAGCTGATCAATCTATGAAAATTTCAACATAACTATTCAATAAATACTGGCGATTTTAGATCACTTTATCAAGATATCAAAGAAACCAATCAGAGTTACTCTAGAATAATTGGTCTAGATTATGATAATGATGATTGTTCTAAACTTGCAATATTCAGAGCTGAATAAATCAGCCAGATTTGAAGAAGATAAAAATGCTTATTTATTTATTTAGAAGTTGAAATATTAAGAATATTTTACAAATATGAATCTATAAGACCAAAGAAATTTAAACCATAATTTTTTGAAATATATTTATAAACCTAAAAAAATATTATTGAGAGCATTTAAAAATAAAATTAAAAACTGAAAGTTTCAATTAACCTGTGAAATTTTTGCTGAATAATTCCTTGAGATCTTATAAATTATTAAAAAAATTTATAATGCTTTCAATTTCTGTATTGAATATAAAACTTCAATGTCGGACTATTCTTTTTTCAGTTCTTAGTTTTATTTAAAGACATGCTTAGATTGAGTAAAGAGGTCTTTATATTAATTGAAGTTTCATCATTTTCAATATAATTTAAAAGTGAATTATACGTGCGCTGATAGAAAATCAGAGAGAGATGCGGACTTCAAAGATAGGACTGCTTAAGGCCTACATAATAGTATAAGTGAATCATATGACTATCGAATTTTGAAGCTTAAAAATATTTTGCAGAAAAACTTATTATGGGACCAAGTTATATAAAAAATGATTTAACCCTTTAGTCGGCATTAATATTGGCGAACCGACTGGTCGCCAAAGGCGGCTAGTTGGAAATAAAGAAAGCAAAGAAGTTTTTCAGAGTATTTGTATCTACATGGGACATTCCTCCAGAGCATTTATTTCCAAATATCATTTAAAATTAGAAAAAAGAACGAAGGCAACAGCCATTAAGGTGAAACCATCTGAGCGACCTCAAGTAATACCAGGCAAAAGGTACCGAAAGGTTTATGCTATGGAAAAAAAGATTCATTTCCGCCATTGAAAAGCGATGCAACGAGCGAAAAAGCAAACATTCCTGCACTAGCCGGTGCGGGCACCTCCACCAATGACCACTTAAGAACGCTTTCTGATTTATTCCGTTCCACATGAAAGGCCCTCCAAATTGACGGGCGTTATTCCTGACGACCCCAGATGCACCGCTGAAAGGCTTGAATGATTTCTTCGGAGAGGTGGCAACATGCCATCAATTAGATCAAAGGACCAACAATGGGTGGAGATTGTTTCACTTATAAGCGGTCACTATACTTTGTTCGCTGTTTTGCCGGGCAGGTTGGTGAACCTGGAGATGGAGATTACAAAACATTCTTTTTTCCCCCCGGTCCTGAACGAATTATGAAAGGAGTTGTTTGCTCACACATTTAATAAATCTCTTCTAATTTTCTATTAAGAATATTTAAATAAAAAGAAGCAATCGAATATCAAGTTCCAGGGTTTTTCTCTTTCTAAATTTTCAATTACAATGTTTTTTTTAAATATTATTTATATGATATAAAATTAAATTCCTTGAACAAAAATTTAGATTTTGTAAACACATAAAGTCAAAATTATTTTGGTAATTGTTGAAAGGAAGGTAGTGGCCTTGACGGTGGTTATAATTATTATTTCTGAACGGGTCAACGATTTCTAACATATCTTACCCAACAATTGGTTTAAAAATGATCTGCACGTAAAGAATTCGTCTAGAATTGAATATAGATCAAAACTCTCAATTTTAAAGAAATCTCCTTAGATTCAACAAGTGTAGCCTAATTCATATCTATTGATATGCAAGTTGTATATAATTAACAATACAAATAATACAAATTGTATATCAGGCATTTCATTTCCACTGAAAAAAAATCTAACAAATTTTTTATCATGTCAGAACATGATGTTATTTTGGGAATGAGGCTTGTGGCGTCAACAAAAATCCATAAGCGAAAAAAAAAAACGTAGACGAAAAATTGAAATTTTATTATCTGCACAAGCATCTCAAAAAACTAGTTTTTAATAATATGATGCCATTGAATCCACAAAAGCTCTGATTTTAAAAAATAAGTTAATGACTGCAGCAAATAGAACCTAGAAAAATGTCATTTTGAGCACGCGATTACATGAAATGAAATAAACAGGAAGTGTATTTTTTAAACAATCAATGCTGGACAAAGTTTTTTTGGATCGTTTGCAATACCAAAGTGACTCATCTCACTTCATTCATATCCATATAATAAGTATTCTGGATATTATTTATTTCTGATTGTTCACATTTTTAATTATTTGAACGAGATCTTTCCAAATTGATTCGATTTGATATTTCATAAAATATTCTAATGACTTAATTTTTCATAAGCAAGAAAAAAATGAAGTATCAAAAAGTCCAAAAAAAAAGATAACTGATGTAAAATGTTAAGAAAAAAAAATACTATTTTAAAGAATATTTTTTTCGATATTTTTATTTTACATATGATTATATTTTAATCAATAATAGTTTAGTATAGTTACGATTTATATTATGATTTCTAATCAAGTTTCATTTTTTATCATGTCAGAGCATGATGCTGTTTATGAGATGAGGTTTTTGGAGTCAACAAAAATCCGTAGGCGAAAAATAAAAATTTTAATCCGTAAGCAAAACATTGAAATTTTATTATCTGCAAGAGCATTTCAAAAAATCAGCTTTTAATTACACGTTGCCATTGCATTTACGAAAGCTCTGATTAAAATAAATAAGTTAATGACTACGGCAAATAAAACGTAGAAAAATGTTATTTTGAGCACGATTATATGAAATGTAATAAATAAGAAACGTGATATTTTTTTAAACAATGAATGCGAGACACAGTTTTTTGGGATCGTTTGCAATGCTCAAGTGACTCATTCGATGAAACAATTAAAATGAATAAAAAATATAATTTAACTTGGTGCTTGGCCACGTCAAGAAATTGTGTTCTGACATTATACTTTGAAATATGCATAGCAGATTTCATTTTAATCTTTATTAGTTTTTTTAATGTTTTGTTATTCAAACACATCCATCAAAATATTTAGGTGCATACTTTTAGTATTATTAATATTATATCTTTCTTTTGTTTATTTATTTACTAACGAATTGTATGGATCGTTAATGTTTTTAGTCACTATTAGGTAAAAATTGGAAAATACATCTTAATTTCGACATTATTGTTCTTTATGGACAGAGTACGATTTAACTAAAAATCAATTTTCTATTATTAATGTTATATCTTATTAATAGTATCTTATTTTAAATTATATAAAAAAAACCATCATGGCTATTATGTATCTATTGAAAGTGGAATAACATGTTAAATTTTATCGCTTCCTTGTCATAGAGTAGTCATTATTTATCCGTAGGATATATTACAGTGGAGGTAACATATTTGCATTCTGCATATGTAATTACATACATTGACCTAATGAAAAAAACTTATTCTTCGGTTTACATACATCTTTAATTACAAATAGATGAGATCTTGCTTTCCAACATATCCATGACAGTGCTATTACTCAGAGGTATCAATTATTCTTTTAAATATTTTCCTGGTTGGTTTCAAATATAGTGTGTTTTTATTTGACTCTGATATGTAAGAGAATAGTCGGTGCGTAATGGCATGCTACCTGATCGCATCTGAAGATAATTGCATCTGCTGAAACTGTCAGAATATAATCCAATCTATGGTGATAAGTTACAAACCGTAACCGATCATAGATTTCTCAATCTACTTTAAATCATATGCGTGAGAGTTTTAAATTATTTTACACATTCATAATCTCTTTTCGTTTTGGAAAGCGTGTTCAAATTTTTTGTGCAGACAAGAAATTAGTTATATTGTCGTCTTGTTTGAAAGGTACACGAAGGATATTAACACAGTTTTCTGAAATTAATGAAATTTTACTACCATTTTAAATAATAATTATTATTATAAATTTTTTATTTGTATTAATTTTAGTATCTCACGTTTTCTCCTCTAATCTGGATAAAAAATTTTAGTTTGTGTTGAGCTTTACAAAGGAAAGGGAGGTGTAGTAGCTTCTGAGGGTAAGTCATAGAACGGACTCTCTTACCCACCACGAAGGCACACGGATTAACCATCGACACTGAATGACCGGACCGACACAACAGCAAAGTTCTGGAACTGTGGTTGAGTCCTAATGGCCGTCACCGGCCACGGTACAACCTTTCCTGAAGGAAGTATGTCCCGTCATCGATGGGAGGAGCCTAACCCCCACAATCACTATACCGGAATCATCTTACCCCCAATTACGAGGTGACCTCGGGGGACACCTTCTGAGGGTAAGGACCCCTGAACATCCGAGGACAGAAGTAGGAGTTCTAGTTCACACACGTCACAAACCCTTCTTACGGGGCGGACTTCATTCATGCATTTCATTCATTCATCCACAGATTGTAATTTAGATCTGAAACAAAGAACGATCACCTTTGACATGTAACCTTAATAGTATTTCTTTCGACATGGAGGATTTTGCGAACAAGACAGATTTAACGTGCGCCAGCCACCACACACACACACACATACACGGAGAATCTTCGGCTGGTGGGTTCGAACTCATAATCCAAGGGATGAGAATGGAACGTCCTATTAACCAGGCTATCCCGTCCCTGATTTTTTTTTTGTATATTTTATAGTAATAATTTTCGTTCTTTTATTTATTGGCTTACACCAACACTTTCCCTGGTTAGTTATATTGTTTTAATTGCTTAGTTACCACGATATTAAGTACATTTTATTTTGTGGGTAAACTCCTTATTTTGGCTGTATAACTAAATGTAAGTTTTGGGCATAAATAAAGATATTATTTGCTAATGGGTTTTATTATCCTTTTGCACGTAAGTCAAAAAGGGTTTAATTTTACAAAATAGGGGTTAGATGAAAGGTAAAAGTAAGAGTTGTTTATATTTAGCAATAAAATTAATTCCGGAAATGCATATTTGTTGCATTGCGCATGTCCTTCCGCGTCTCATCCCTTAGTGAAATAAAATCGTCAAAAAGTGGTTGTCTTGGTATACTTAATCGAACAGTACACGAACTAAACATAAATCATTATTTTCTTATTACTTTTGAATTAAAGATTTGAATCTTACTTCATTTTTTAATTTCATAATTGGTGATTTTTATTTAATTGTTTATGATTATACGTGATGATATATTCATTGGATAAGCATTACTCTGGAAATTGCTCTATTGTGTAATTTGACGTACCATTATTATGAGCAAAATAAAAAAAAATCATTTAATTAATCAAAATTTAATTAAGTTTCAGAAGCGAAAGAAAAAGATAATCGAAATAAAGATTTAGTTTATGTTTGTTGTTTTTCATCTGGGCATGCAATTCCCCCCGCGATTGCTTATCCAAAACATTGTTCCGTTTTCTCAACCATTCATTTTATCCCAAACAGTTATGCATTGATTTATCTGCATTTTATTCCTCATTGCTCATACCCTTGTCCGACATGATATACAAAATTCCATTTACGTGTAATATCTTTTCTCATTGCGTTACATCCCCCTCTAAGACGTTCGATTGTTTCGTTTCGGTTATTTTACGAAAGAGCATAACTTGTCCGTCTCTCGGAATACCACTTTTTCTTGTAGGACGAAAACAATTGTAAATCAATCACCGGGTCACAGTGGTGATGCGTTGTTATATGTGTTTCACTTTTACCTGATTCTTGGAAGAACTCGTATTTCATTTCGCACGATGCACTCAGTTGGGCTTTCAAGGTCGATCGGCGTCCACCGAGCTGTAAAAGTGACACAGGTAAAGCCCAGACACCTGTCTGAAACATGCGACTGATTTGCAATCTAAATATTTACGACTTTGTCAGAAATCCATTACGAGATGTAAACAATGAATCGCTAAGAGGTTAGCTTGCCAGGAATTGAGGCGAAAAGTTGGAAAGATCTGTAACTTTTCGTAGAAATTGACCGATGCTGTTTTTTAAAGTGACACAAACCGATTTCTTGCGATAAGTTGCATATGGATTCAAAATTGTTTACTGGATCTTTATATAAACAAAAGTAAATTCGATTCAGTTATCGTTTCCTTCCACAGTGTTTAAAGTGACCAAATTAGTTTTTTTTTCCTTTTAAAATCTTTGTTATGAAATTTTAAATTACTTTCGGAGAAAAAGAGTGTTGACCGTTCACCCAGTAATATTGAAGAATAAAAATAAGTAATCAAAGGAAAATATAATTATCCTATTTTAAGTAAAAATAATTTGGATTTGACTTTACTTTGTGTAGTTTAAGTTGATTATAATTAAGTTGACTGGATATAATTATAATTGTTCCCAACACAAAATAATGTTGACTTTATTATCATGTGAGAACATGATGTTGTTTTGGTAATGAGGTTTTTGACGCCAACAAAAATCCGTAGGCGAAAAATAAGAATTTTATTATCTGCACGAGCATCTCAAAAAAATCAGCTTTTAATAATACATTGCCATCACATTTACAAAAGTTCTGATTAAAAAAAAATAATTAAAGACTACAGCAAATAAAGCAAGAAAAATGTCATTTTCAGCACGCGATTATACGAAATGTAATAAATAGGAAATGTGATATTATTTTAAACAATAAATGAGAGACAAAGTTTTTTCGATCGTTTGCAATACTAAAGTGACTCATTCAACGAAACTATTAAGATGCATAAAAATATAATTTAACTTGCACGAGCACGTGGTGCTTGATCGTTCAAGAAATGATGTTCTGACATGATGTATTGAAAAATGCAAAGTAGATTTTATTTTAATCTTTTTTTTAAATCCGTTGTTACCTTTTGTTGTATAAGTGGCTGTAAGAAAATATATCTATATTCCTTTAAAGCTTTTCCATTCCTAGTTTTATTTATTTCTCAGTGGAAGCTCTGTAAAATCACAATAAAAGTGGGTTTGAGATGGGTTTTGTTATAAGCATATAGTGCGGTACCTTTTCTTATAAAAAAATCCTTATAATCCTTGTATTGAATATTGTGTGTGTTTGTGTGTGTGTTATATGTGTTATGAATGAATGTGAATGCAATTTAAAATATGTCTTTTACTTGTATGTTAAAAACGACTGAATCCACATTTCAATTTCAATGTGATCCTTTATATTTAAAAATGCACTTGGGAAAGTTTTGAATTTGAAGTGTTACTAAAATTGGATGCCCGTTTTTAACTAGGCTACTTTCTTTTTTTAAAGTTTACTTTTGAATCGAGATATGAGTTTTAGCCATTCTTGACATTTTAATGTCGTCTTAGTTTACAGACTTCAGCATTTACATCATATACAGGGTGGTGAAAAATGACCTTTGTCAATACATTTATAACTAACGATAATAACAATTAACGAATGCGAATAAAATTCCAAATCTAAATATTTCAAATGATACATTGGATGTTGAGAAAGGCTGGAATATAGCCCCCAAAAATCAGTTACAGCCGCAAAATCTTGAAAAGAAAATTGACGTGAATTTTTTAGATATCCAGTTAATCAGGACAATGTTCATTATTTGTTAATAGTCATTCCATGCATCGTACTCATATTAGAATAATATCTGTAATATTAAAGAACGTGCAAATAACGCGGAGATTAAGAAAAAACGAGGATAAAGATTTTAATCGATAACAATTTACTTAAGTTTATATGACCTCTTATACTTTTCAGATCTTACAAAATACATAGAGGTCGTATTATAAATCGATTCCATGTAACTACTTTACATAGAATGGCATTTTGAATGTGAAGGATCGCGAACAGCATTGCAGTATGAAACATAAATCACTTGAACCACTCATTATTTCCGTTTTTTGTAGTCGAAAGCAATACGCTGATCCAATGTCCATTCACTAATATACACTTTGAACTCTTAGCTTCGAATCCCTGTATCACGAATTTCTTTCGCACTCTTTGAACGTGGAAGATAGAGAGCAGCAAAGCAGTATGAAAATCTCTTGAACCGTTCATTGATTTCGTCCTTTCTAGTTGAAAGCAATACGCT
>JAOUZG010035618.1:157634-172405 GCA_026289955.1 Argiope argentata
TTGATTTCGTCCTTTCTAGTTGAAAGCAATACGCTGATTCGATGTCCCTTCACTTATATACACTTTGAACTCTTAGTTCCGAATCCCTGTATCTCGAATTTCATTCGCACTCTTTGAACGTGGAAGATAATGAGGAGTAATGTAATATGAAACATGATATGATGAATCTCAATGAACCGTTTATTCCTCCCGTTCTTTCTAGTCGAAAACAATATACTGATTCGATGTCCATCCACTTATATATACTTTGATCTCTTAATTTAAAATGCCGGTCTTGAATTTCTTTCGCACTCTTTGATTACTACAACCGATAAGAGCTCTTATACTGGGAGAGTTACTTTATCATTATTTTATTGTTTTTTTAAAGTTTGAATGAAATTTCCAATATATAAATCATTTGGAGTGTTTCCATATTCTTGTAACATATTTTAAAAAAATGAATGTAAGATTTGATGCAAGCTTGAAGTTAGGTAATTTTTAAAGAGGAATGTCTTGACTCCTGCTTATTATCTTGCGACACTTATCAATCACAATTTCATATTACAACTTCTGCATCATGTATTGAAGTTTCTAACCTGGAAAGTGGTTCTAATCTCCTATGTTATCCTCTTCTATGTTATATTTAACTTAGTTCATGAATCAAAAACTGACGATAGAGGAAAAGGGAGTTATTTTTTTGTTGGTGAAGCGACCCGGAACGTTTTTGTAATAGTCTCATTTTAAAGAGATTAGTTGCCTTCCTTGACATTATTTAAATTTTCTTGAGGTCATTTAGGAAAGCCTCCAATACCCATCTAGACCAGAGTGAACAATTTGTTATTAATTCACAAATCGTACTAGTAAGTTTTCAACAATGCTAATAATAAAGACAACCTAAGGATCGAATCTACAACTTTTTAATTCCTTGATACATTTTTCACTCCAATTCATGTTTCTCAGTATGTTTTTCCTCAACCGACAAGTGGGTTTCTGAACTATCTCTCACATCTCATCAAGAATGTTTCAGATCGCAACATTTTTAATACCAGTTTTTAAATTTCTCCATGACATTCATTATTTCATTCTGAAATCTTTAATTATAGTCATACGAAAAGAATCCAGCTTTGCTTTGCACAATATCAACTTTTAGTTCCCAAAATAACCCTTCGCCAAAATCGCATACGGACCCAATGTACTCAGGTAACGTCTAGAAAGAGGATTTAATCCCAGGTCATGATTGATGTTGAGGATTTATTGTATGCATTTGTCTCGATCCCTGTCTCTCAGAACAAAACACTTCACCCATCCATTCAAGCAGAAACATCCAGCTACAAAATGATAGTAATGATAGATCTCAACCCCCTTGTTGGTATGTAAGGACAAATTGTAACTCGCAGCCGATTTTCCCGCCTCCTTCAACACCCCTTAATCATTTGCTTATTCCTCAGATATGTATCGCGCCGAACACCCCCGGCCATTGTAATTCAAAACGATAATGTCGAGACAAGATGTTTGGGGTCAGGCCTTGTTATCAATGGAGGACGTTCCACGTTTTCGTCGGGCATATTCTTTTTACTAGAGAAATCTGAAACAAAATAAAAGGAAAGAGGAAAATTTTCATTCTTTGATACAGATCTGGTTTTCTGTAAAACGAACCTTCTCAGCCATTGTAATTCGCTTAAAGATTGACCTCGCTCACGAAGTTTGCTCGGGATTCCCGTCTT
The DNA here is from genome assembly GCA_026289955.1 of Argiope argentata. Lineage (NCBI taxonomy): Eukaryota > Metazoa > Arthropoda > Arachnida > Araneae > Araneidae > Argiope > Argiope argentata. Next base: position 159,338 of record JAOUZG010035618.1, read on the forward strand.
TTTAATTTTTTTTTCACCTTAAAACTCTGAATTCTATCTGATAGAGTTTGAAAAAGATCTCCTTGAGTTGGTTACCTTTTTTTATTGGATTGTATCATGAACCGATCATGTTTCGGGAAGTATTTATAATTTATCTAAAGTTGAGTGAATCATTCAGTTTTGTTTTATAAACTTTACATTAGATTCGGTTTGTATTGACTGATTCTGTTACAGCAGTGTGTTTTTTTATGATGATCTTGGATTTCAAACAAGATACGATTTCCTGATCAGGATCTTTGGTGAATGCATTGGTTAGATATATAAGCTGAATGAAAAAGTACAAGGAAGGTGAAAAGAATTTTGTCACTTGTGCAATGGTGTAGGACCTTAAGATACTACCTTAGAAAATACCATGCGACAAACGTGTACGATATGACTTTAAGGGCATTCTGAAATCAAAATAGAATGAGAGAAATTAATACTTTGTATACCATTCACAATCGCTGAATCAACGATGACCGTTGACTCGGCTGATAATTATAAACTGGGAGAGGACTCTTACACTACTTTTACATATTATTTGCCGGTGTACTGGCATAGGGGTTGTGCATCTTCCCCGTGATCATTCCGGGTTTGAGTCTTGTTTCGGACATGGTTGTTCTTCAGCTGTTCTATCTGTAATGTGTATGAATGTATCTGCCCTGTAAAAAGAGCTGTTCAAGCGAATGTGATGAGTGAGCTAAGTCGTATGCTTGGCCCTAGTTGGCGCTACCTCATACAAGAAGTGCCCGTTCGACTTAAGATCACTGATGGGCATCAGCTACCTTGTCCATGACAAGTGCCATTAACCCCTTAACTGGTTTATTTTTCTTACTATCTAATAAGATGACACCTTCTATTTTGGGAATATTTTCTTATTTTGATTCAAATGGAAATCCATGGAATTCTTGGCTTATCTACGTATTCGAAGTCATTTTACTACTGAATTATGATTATTATGAATGATTTATTTTTTGCTTACAACTATCAAAGTTCGATAAATCGATGCACGTACGGCGTACGGGCAAATCGGTTAAGGGATTAAAACAAAAACACATATTATTTAAAACTTTTATTTCACATGAATTTATGATTCCAACTTTATGAAAACCTCACAGTTTTTACAAATTTTTTGTACAACTTACTTTTTGTACAGTTTGCTTAAATTTTTATCGATACTTTTGTTTGTGAAATAAAAGTCAATTCCGAATCTGAAATTAATGATGTATACACATTAAGTAAATTAAAACGTAGTTAATTGTTACATAAATTCCGATGCTGAAATTTTTTATTGTTATTATTATTGTCTAGATGTTTAACAGATGATAGATTAAAAAATAAAATCGCAAATGGTTATTATTTTCGATTAAAAAATATTAGATATTAAATTGATAAAAAAACTAGGTGGAAGCAGGTTTCACAAATTTTGTACTTGATAAATACCTCAGAACTCAGGAAAACAGGAGTTTGCAAAAATTAGTAGGTACTTCTAAAGCGCAATAACCCAGTAGAAATCAGATTAAAGGACTTTTCGATAAAGAAAACCGCTTGAATAGTGGACGCTGAAATGAAATTTAGAAAATGAATATTATTTACATAATTTAGGTTTATTTCCCGAGTTATTCCTTCATAAGTGAGGAGAAGAGACGTCCAACATGGTGGTTGGATCTCTCCACCTTGTAGGGCACACTAACAGGAGGGGGTAGGTTTCTTCTATAGATGATGGAACGTACTTCCTAAGGTAAGGGTTGTACCGTGACCGGTAATGGCCCTTAGGACTCAACCACAGTTCCCGCCAGTATTGCTGTTGTGGCGGTCCGGTCAGTCGGCCATATGGTTTAAATCCGTGTGTCTTCGTGTTGGGTCGGAGAGTCTGGTATGACTTATTGCTCGAGTTATAAGGAAGTACGCAGAATCAAATATATATTTAAAATTGTGGGAAAAACCTGTTGTTTGCTTGAGTCGAGTTCACTGACGTTGGATAATTAATATCTATTTCTCATTTAGCCGTTTTGCAGCTGGAAGAAGGAGGGAAATATTAATGAAATGACGGAATATTTAGGTTCCACCGTATTCGATAACTGTCTTAGGGTTCGATTGATGGTTCTCGGAATTAGTTATATTTGCTGCATCTTACCTATTTTGATAATTAGCTGGGTCACTGGAAATAGTAACAGTGTTTAATTTTTTATTAAAACGATCAATCATAGTCAACAATCACTTTTTACTTTTTCACATTAAAATAATGAGTAGAATCGAGTATAAATATAACGGCCTATGGAATTTCTAAGTGAATATAAAGAGGCCACTAAAGATAAAAAGACATATAAGAATTTTAGGTGAATCCTTAAATTTTTTTTGTTGTTGTTTCTAATGGACTTGCCATGGACAATTTCACTGATGCAGTCGGCGATTTTAAGCCAAGGGCGTGTCCCTTAATTTGTAGTAGCGCCAAATGGGGACAAGATTATGTCTTAGCTACTCACGCATCACATTCTCTTGCACAGTTCCTTTTTACAGGTGAGCACATTCGCACATCTTGTAGATAAAACAGATGAAGAACAACCATGCCCAAACAGGGATTCGAACCTGGAACTACCAGATAACAGGAAAGTTGTGCTTCCCCTATGCGAGGACGTGCTTTTTTTTAAGTCACTTTTGTCATTGCAGTCTTTTTTTCGTTGTATAATGCAGAATATTATAATAAAAAATTACGAAAAATTCAAAAAAAATTGAAATACAACTTCCAATTTTAAAACAATAATCATCATTCCTCGATATTTTTTTTCTTTGCTCTTAATTGTTTCTATCCAATTTTAAGACACAAGATTCTTTTCAAAAAATTTTATTGGATTGCTTTGAAAAAGATAAAAGGAACAGAGCGTTCTGTCTTTGTGGATCTTTATCTTAGTTTTGAGGGTGGGTCATCCTGAGATTGGATATCAATTTTTTATTGAGAAACCTACGTTAAACAACAGCAAAAAGAAAAAAAGTGACATATGGCCAAGAAGTCGAGCGAGGTTGTTACTTTGGATATAAGGAAAGGCCATTAAATTAAGGAAGGAGATAGTAAAATTTATTGCTGTCTCTGCCCGCCATCAGTAATGAAGCTGCGTGAACTGGCTTCAAAAATCTTGCCCTGCTTGTTTTGATCTTCCCGTCAGTCTTAGATTTACAGTAAAGAGAATTTTTGACAAATATTTTGATCTTATTTACACCCACATACACACACACATAATCAAATGTTCATTTCCTCCCATTAATTTATAAATTTATAAAATACGCTTGTTGTATAAATAATTTGTTTATTTCACGTCATTAAAATTTACTTTTTTTAAACTTTTGAATATGGTCTAATGCATTTTAGCTCTGTAATATACCAAATTTATGTTAAATATACTTTAATTAAATTTCTGATATATGTAGAGAGAAGAGTTTCTTCTCGAATGACTGTCTTGGTTACGTAATCAATATCAGTGATCTTTTATATGAATTTAAAGTCTTTTAAATATTAAACTTCACATCAAATCAACAATTAAAAATATAGATATTGGCATCGAAACTTACAAGACAGAGAGACTCAGTTAAATTGCCGTAGGATACAATAAGAGTATTTTTGACTCACTAGCATCTGAGTGAATAGTATAATATACGAGTGATATACGTAATTTTCTGAATAATCCCCAGTTTTTATTGCTCTGAAGATGTACGCTTTTATAATGAGATGAATATTTCAGTGAGCGCCGTAGCTACTAGAAGGCAAAGGAGAGAGGTATAGAACATATGTTTTAGGGATCGCTAAAGGTATGAAACACTATTGCATTTAGAGCCAAATTTTAAAATGAAAATGAACGTACTACGAATGTAAGTACAAAAAATAATGCCCTTTATTTTTGATGTATCACTCTTGACGACTGAGTACAAAAATTCATATTATGACTTAGAATTAGCTATGTCATTGATTTCAAATGTTTATATTTTTATACAATTTTTTAAGAAAAAGGTTTTGAAGGACAAAAAATAACGCAATTTACTCTTGATATGTCACTGATGATGAATGGGAAAAAATAATCTAATGGCCCGATATCAATTATCTTCACTACGTCATTGGTTTCAAATTTTTATATTTTGATACTTATTTTTAAGTGAAAATTTTTGAAAGATCTAAAAATAACGTGATTTATTCTTCCTATGTCACTGATGATGATTGGGAAAAAAAATCATATTATGACTCGGTATCATTTGTCTTCGCTACGTCATCGGTTTCAAATTTTTATATTTTGATACTCATTTGAAATGAAAATTTTTGAAGGGACGTACAAGAACACCAATTACTCTTGATATGTCACTGATGACGGTTGAGAACGAAAAATCATATGACGGCTCGGTATCATTTATCTTCATTACGTGATTGGTTTCAAATTTTAATAATTTGATTCTTATTTTGAAATGAAAATTTTTGAAAGGACGAAAAATAACACCAATTACTCTAGATGTATCACTGATGACGGTTGGGAACGAAAAATCATATTATGGCCTGTTATCACTTGTCTTAGCTGCGTCATTAGTTTCAAATAATTATATTTTTACACTTATTTCTTAAAGGAAAATTTTTGAAGAGAGGAAAAATAACACCAATTACTCTAGATGTATCACTGATGATAGTTGGGAACAAAAAATCATATCATGTTCCGTAATAATTTGTCTACTCTACGTCATTGGTTTCAAATTTTTATATTTTGATACTTATTTTGAAATGAAAATTTTTGAAAGGGCTAAAATGGCACCAATTACTCTTAATATGTCACTGATGACGGTTGGGAACGAAAAATCATGTTATGGCTCGATATCACTTGTCTTCGCTGCGTCATTAGTTTCAAATATTTATATCTTGACACTTATTTATTAAATGAAAATTTTTGATGGGACGAAAAATAACTTTAATTACCCTTGCTATGTAACTGATGATGAGAGGGGAAAAATCATAATATGACCCGGGATCACTTATCTTCGTTATATCACTGGTTCCAAACGTTTACATTCTAATTTTTATATTTTTTAAATTCAGTTTGCTTCCTGAGATGACAATCTGCAAGTAGGAGCAATAGAAATGAATGCAAACATTAGTATCTATTTTACTTCAACACAATATTTATCTAACTCAAACATTTCAAAATGGAATTCGTTTCCACTTCGTATCATTCTTCTTTGTTCTTTACGCCCGACAAACACATGATAAGTCGCGAAAAACTTCTTAAGAATCTGAGAACTAAAAACAAATGATTAAGTAACAACATAATACTAACAGAATCTATATTAATAAAAAGATAATTATCACTCTAATCCGCCTTACACTTCTTGTGTAGCTACCTTTTAAACTTATCCTTGGGTGAATAACCTATCATTTCACTTACATTTGTTTGCTAATGTATGCACAGAATTATTTTTTGTGTTCTGATAAAACATCTATTGCCCGAAATGGAGTTTACATACATTGAAACGATAAATATCAAATTTGTAAGGTAAAGCGAAGCATTTTTTTAGTTGTTTCAAAGCCTTACAGCCATTGTGTATTCGTTATATTTTTTAATAAGTGCCCATCAAAGTGTGTTTGGCCTTCATCTCATCTTTACGGTCCATTGGAGTGGATGAGTCACGCACCTAGTCCTTTGGAATACAGATGGGTTCAGGCGATTAATTCTATATGCGGAAGGGGACTTGTGCTGGTAGCTCGGAATCATTAATTTGCGCCATTTTTTTATAGATGCAGTGTGTATCCTTTTATATTTCACGTGAGGAATGCTGTCCTTCTGACCTGAGACAGGAATTCAGATCTGTGCAATTTCGGAATTTTTGTGCCTTATATTTTTGTTTTCAGTATCAAAATTGGCACCAAGGAAGTGCTATTTGTTGCAAAGATGCAAGGTGATAATATTTCAAAAAAGGTGTTTAACCTTTTTGAATTATCTCTTGGAGTTCACCTCACGTAATGTCATAGGAGCGAGATAAATGTGCCGACTTGAAACATATGTTTTCTTTACCTGGTCACTAGAGTCACGCAATGTTTTCAACCTACCAGTCGTGCATTCAATTCCAAATTAAATTGCTTTTTTTACGTGCATTATGTGGCCACGAATTGATTCAATCATTATTTTCTTGTTCAGAGAGGAATCTCAAAAACTTAAATGTCTAGATTTTAATGAATCGGCACATTTGATACCTCAACGAGTCCGGAAGCATCTCCCTTTGGAGATAAATCTGGCTATATTATTTGTCCATCTATAAGCAAATGCTGTCAAATGTTGATGAATGGAGTTGAATTTGCGATCATTGCTACAAAATATACAATTGTATCACATTTTGAGAGAAGATTTTATATTTTAGAATTTGTTTGCTCCTTCTTGTACATGTGAATAAAATATCATAGGGCTGAAAGGGTTAATGTTTTTCTGAATTTTTAAAATGTGGAATAAAAAAAATGATGAAAGTTAGGGATAAGGGTCACCAAGAGAACATCCACATTTAATTTCATCTCATTTTCAACGCAGGTATAGGAACCAGGAAGTTGAGAAAAATACAGTTGTGACTCCAGGTTTGAAAAGAAATGAAATTAAAAACTTAAAATAACGCAGTAACGAATGCCAGAGGAGGGCCGAAAAGGTTAACGTAGGAAGATTGGATGTGGTTCGTGGGTTTTTAATTGTATCTAAAATTTAATTTAATTGGAATTACAATTTCATCCAATTGAAATTGTAAACTTATTGTTAGAGTAAGTATCAAGTATGTATTTAATTAACAAGTCTGTGAATAATCTAGTAAATTTAGCCAATATCAAATCTGTAAGTCTATAGTTCATCCTTTTGTCCTAAAATTCAAATTCTGTATCAAAATTCTGATTAAGTCCATCTACTGGTCGATGTCATTATGAATTTATAATATTTTGTCCCTGCACTATTATTTCATGATAAGAAAGATCAATTTTGCAGATATCTTTACCGGATTCAAATAATTCTCAGCATTAACGCCAAGAGCATTGTAGACTTTTGAGATTAAAATGAAGAATTCCGTTTATTCGAGAATCTTGGCGATAACCTCATTTGAATTCAGCTTTCAGCGATTGTTCAAGAACATTCGATGTTCTGTCATAGAAAATACAAAAAATCCATAAACGAAATAGTTTGAGTTGAATTGAATTCAAGCAAGTAGTCGAGCAAAGTGTCTCTTTTAAATTTTCATATCCAGAGATTTCTTTCTAAGTGCTTCGTGTTGCGGCATTTGCTTATTAGCAATTTCTTGCTTGTTTACAATTGACTGTTTATTTGCAAGTGATGTTTTTACTGATGTTTTGACTGTGTTTTGTTACTATTTAAACATGTACACACACGTTTTCATACTAAATAAAATGTATTTATCTGTCATTGAGCAGGCTGGAATTTTTATTCTAAATCAATCGATCAGATTTTTCTATTGTAGTATATTTATTTATTTGATTATATGCATGTGAATATGATTTTGCCGAAATAAGCATGATATATTGAAGTTGATATGCAGTATTATTTAGAGTTTTTAATTAATATGTTTTGTCTAGCAATCATATTCATTTTTTTTCTTACTGTGCAATAAAATATTAGTAATACGGTTTCTTAGTCTTACGGTTCTTATGCGGTTTCTTAGTCTTAAATGCGTTTTCCGAAGATCGCGTAGGAAACGCTAAAATGAAAACCATCACAATATTCAAACGATCAATTAAAGTCTGAAAAAAACTGCTATCATATTAAAGGCAAACAATAACTTCACCCAATGTGATGTTTTTAAAATAAATGTGAATAAATCTCTGTTTTTCAGTAAAAATAATATCATGTATTACATTTTATGTATTCCATATGCTTATGTATACATTTTTACATTTAATTATCCATTTATCCATTTTTGAAATTTCTGCATGATATTTTTATTCCACAAATGAAATAGCATTTAAATATTTCTACTAAAAAAACTACTATTTGCATTTTGAACATTTGACCTGACATTTCAATAATGATTCTGTGATCTTATCATCTTTTAATGCTTGAATGAGAATGATTTCCTTTGTTTTAAATCAAATTTAACTACACCGGCAATTTCTTTTCAAATTCCACTTATCATTGAAGAACTGATGTCCATTCACCTGTACAGAGATGAATGAGTTGACTACTGCGTTGTCATGGCAACTGGAAACAACGAAACAAAAAGAATACGACGTGAGGTATCAGAATAATGCATTGAATCCTATTATTACTAACCAAAGAAGGAGGTACAAGTATCGACTCCGATTATGATGAAATGAAACCAGTGAATCGATAGATGAAATCATCCATTTTGTTGTAGAACTTAATTCTGATTCATGTGTTTTAGAATTTGGTGGCATCGCTCTATTTGTTAAGTTAATTTGTATTTTTCACTGACTGAATTATAACCATTAATTATTGTTAAATAATATGAAGTGGAACATGAATTAATTAGAAATAATAGCCTTTTTAATTAGCAAATGGTAAAAATTGTAAATTATTTTCAATTGCACCTACTTACTAAACAGAGCATGCATAATATATTTCTATGTTCCTAGAAATGTATTTTAATTGATTAGTTAATTTTAATTGTATTCATTCTAAGAAATGTATTTTGATTATTATCCAGAATTCTGTATATGAAGGTATGCTTATGATATTAATGTAAATATTTTGGATTTGTAAATCTCCCATAAGAGTCAATGATGCTTTTCAGTTACCGTGCCAAATAAAAGGTTAATAAGGTTGAGAGCATGTAAAAATTCAGAAACAACGCCATGTAAAAGTTATGATAAAAGTTTTTTTATAATAAATGTATAAATACAACTTAAATTAGTTAATAATAGTCTGTCTAGATAAGCAAATAAATTATTTCTGCCAAAGAGAAGGAAACAACTCTAGAAATCCATGTAACTTATGCCAGAAATGCAATATTAATAAATATACGTTTGTTTATTTTATTAAAATTCCAAGCGATAAACCGTCTTTTGCTAATCGCTAATCATGTAAATAGTATTAATTTAATCGCTTAAGTCAACTTTTATGAACTACATTTTATAATAACAAAAACTGAAAATTAATTTAAATTGTACTCGCGCAATAAATATAGAAATTCATATTTTTATCATGTCAGAACATGATGTTGTTTTGGGAATGAGGCTTTTGGAGTCAACAAAAATGCGTGGGCAATGAATTGAAATTTTATTATCTGCATGAGCATCTCAAAAAAATCAGCTTTTAATATCCTTTTGTCATTGCATTTACAAAAGCTCTGATTAAAAAAATAATTTAATGTAAATAAAACCTAGAAAAATGTGATTTTGAACATGCGATTACATGAAATGAAATAAATAGGAAATGTGATATTTTTTAAACAATAAATGCGAGACACAGTTTTTTGGATCATTTGCAATACTAAAGTGACTCATTCAATGAAACCATTAAAATGAATAAAAATATAATTTAACTCGCACGAGCACGTGGTGCTTGGTCGTTCAAGAAATGATGTTCAGACATGAAAAATTGAAATATGCATAGCAGATTTCATTTTAATCTTTTTCCAATTATGTTTGTAAAGTAGCGAAATTGTTTTGATTGTTGAGGCAAAGGGTTTTGTCAACTCGGATTGGAGAATGGCAAGGATTATTGACAATCTTTAGAACATGGGCTTTCATAATAATAATAAAAAAAATTGTAAAGTAGGAATGGCGACTGTAGCAATTCTCTCCAAACAGAATTCTCCATTTTCAGTAATGTGATATTTTCGAGATTTTTCTCGGATTTTGTTGGTGATAAAAGCAATAAATAGTTATGATTTATTATTTAGAAATAAGTATTAAATATAAATTTAAATAGAAGGTATGATTATAGCGACGGGAGTCTTTGTCAGACATTTTTATTCAAACAATCTCCATTGCTATGATGTATTTGGAGTTACTGTGTAAAATAAGTAATAGAGTATGTCCATTGATATGGTATTTAGAAATTGTAACTTCCCTTTTGAAGTAAAAATTGTTGAAACTGGGACGGTAATTAAGGCTAAGGGGCTGATTTGTTGGGTTTCGAATTTGTTCTAAATATATAAATGCTACTGCCAATGTGATTAATGAGCTGTTATTAACAACAATCGCTCAATAATTATTTGCTATTTATAATACTTAATTAGTTCCATTAATCGTAGCTAGTATTACTACTAGGTTTGTGGATTGCTTGTGTTTGAAAATTTAATGTTAATATTTTACAAGAGCTTTTTTGCATATTACATAAAATTGATTACTGTTGCATAAAATTGATTAAAATTTAAACTATCCTCCGTGCTCCTATTCATCCTTAATTATTTTTATCCATGTTGCTTCTTTTAGGGAAAATATATAGTTTTTTTCCTAAAATCTAAGAAAAAAATTGAAATTTTATCTTCTAAAAAAATTATCACACAATTTTTATTTCTTTATTAACAAAATTAATTTACATCAATCCTCGATTTTTTGTTTAATTAACTCTGCATCTTAATTATCTCTAATTATTTTCCTCCATGATGCTTCTTTTAGGGAAAAAATATAGTTTCTTTTCTTAAAAACTAAGAAAAAAAATGAAATCTTATCTTTTAAAAAATAATTATCACACGACTTTTATTCCTTTATTAACAAAATTAATTTACATCAATATTCGATTTTTTTCTTTGCATAATTAGTTTTGCATATTAATTATCCCTAATTATTTTCCTGCATGTTGCTTCTTTTAGGGAAAAAATATAGTTTCTTTTCTTAAAAACTAAGAAAAAATAGAAATTTTATCTTCTAAAAAATAATTATCACACGACTTTTATTCCTTTATTAACAAAATTAATTTACATCAATCATCGATTTTTTTGCATAATTAGTTTTGCATCTTAATTATCCCTAATTATTTTCCTCCGTGTTGCTTCTTTTAGGGAAAAAATATAGTTTCTTTTCTTAAAAACTAAGAAAAAAAATTTTAATTTTATCTTTTAAAAAATAATTATCAAGCGACTTTTATTCCTTTACTAGCCGCCTTTGGCGACCAGTCGGTTCGCCAGTAGTAATGCTCGCTAAAATTTTCATATATTTTACGTAGCTGTGTCTCATAACTGGTTATTCACCAAAACATTTTTAAACCAAACAAATTTTGATAGTCATATAATTCATTTATAGTATTATTTATTATTATTTTCTTCAGATGATCTGTTGACTGTACTACTCATCTTCCTCTTTCTATCCGAGCAATGATTGTCCCGGATTTGATATTTTACTTAAATGGTGGAGGGAAAGGTCTAAAATTCTGTTTTTATGGAATATTGAGATTCAAATTTTCATAAATGTAAACACACTAAACAAATAAAGACACAATTTGTTTTCAAGAGATGCAAAAGCTTAAAAACAGCTTGGAAAATGCCTCGCACAGACGAAATAATGATGACACACACGCCCTTCTTTTCTTTTCTATCCTTTTTTTTTTTTTTTACTTTTTTTCTTCCCTGCCCAGACTTTATTTTGAGCAGGCATAGATTAAATATTCAAACAGACTAATAATAAAAGCAACTATTTTCTTTCTTTTTTTAAACATCCCGCTATCTATGAATGAAAACCAACTGACTTCGCGTATTTCTTTCTAAACAAATCATAATTTATTACTTCCTGCTATCTAACTCAGTTGGTGTGGGGGAAGGAAATGAAGATTTGGGGCAGGAAAGTAAGAAAAGTGTCGTTTTAACTATTTTCCACGCAGTTTTTTAATTTTTTCTCTCCATATGAACCATTTTCGTGTCTTAACGAATATATTTTTAAAAAAATCAGCCGAATCGGTCGAGCCGTTCTCCAGTTTTGCGCTTAGCAACGCATTTCGAGTTGCATTTTTATTAATATAGATTAACAAAATTAATTTACATCAATGTTCGATTTTTTTGCATAATTAGTTTTACATAATCTTTTTTACAGAATAACCTTATAAATAAGCAATCTTTTTAATTAATTAAAATATATGAATCAATTTAATTGATAATTACTAGCTTTTTTTTAATTTCTACTGTTTTCTGTTTTAAACTATTTACAATTTGAGCTAAGTTCTTCACAAATGATTTCTTTTGAATATCATTAAAAAAATAGCTATAGGAAGATAAGAAGAAAGCCCATTAAGTAGATACCAGGCTGATTTTAAGAGTACTTTTAAATACCGTCAGTAAATAAAAGATTAAATTGATTAGGAAACTGAATTCGTGATCCCGAAATTTATAAACATTTGTCAAATTTACTGTAAGCTGTTTCTGAACGATAGATTTTATTCCAGCCGTTAAGACACGAAACTTAATACGATTAGTGCTTGTAAACTAAATTTATGCTCCTATCAGATTGCCTCTTAGTGGCAGCAGTGTCTGATTGTGCAATCAATTATGCGGGGCAGTCGTTGAAGCAAAACTTTACGGTTAATTAAGAGATCCATATCTGGAATATGACAGATTTACATATGAATCATGTTTCTTCGGCAAATATATTAATATACGCAAATCAAAGAGATAAGTAAATCATTTCAACGTAAAACTTTTAAAATAATGTTTTGCAAAAACAGTAACACATTTTTATTTATTGCTTTATTGTACTTATTCAATTAAGTTGAATTATATTAGCATCAAATTTTGAAGCTAATCTTGAACTCTTTTTCGTCATTTATCGTTGTTAAAAGACATATCTTCTTTTTGTCTCCTATTTGCCATTTCGTCTTATGTACGTAACTTGGCATTTGTAGCTTTCAAGTATACAAATTATTTTGTCTTTAAAAATGTATTCTGTATTATCACTTGATCCTGTATTATCTGTAGCCTTTTAAAATTTATTCCCCTGTATTATCTGTAGCCTTAAAATTGCATTATCCTGTATTGTGTATAGCCTTTTAAAATATTTTTCTCCTTTATTATATATCTTTAAACTTGCATTCTCCTTTATTATCTGTAGGCTTAAAATTGCATTCTCCTTTATTATCTGTAGGCTTA
>JAOUZG010035618.1:172415-213893 GCA_026289955.1 Argiope argentata
TTCTCGTACAATATCGGTTGTGTTTGATTATAATTAAATCTTTTATACTGGATAATATGCTCCTCTGAAAAAACGGAGGAGCTAGCCTTATAAAGTGACATTGCTGCATCATGACATTATATTGTCATTCAAAATTAGCTGCCTGGATCTAACAATATGTCATCTTTGATAGTCATTTGATATGGTTTTCTGTATACGTTATAAAAATAGTTCAAATAATATACTGGTAAAAGCAAGTAAAAATATTTTTAGGCCGTAAATTTCGGAGACATCAAAACCTCCTAACCAAAATATTTTCGTTTTCTATCATGACAATAAATTATTTTTTAAACCAATGTATAAACAAACCAATGAATAAAATGCGTAGAACTTCTTTTCTAAAAAATAACGCAATAAGCGTATATATATGCTTTTTTTCAATTTTATCTTTGGAGGTTGAAGGCTAGTTTTTTTTATTTGATTTGTAATAAACATTTTTTAGCTAATTACTTATTTCCATCGATGCACATAAGTCTTCATGCTAATTTTGTAATCATTATATGAAAAATCAAACTTTCATTTCAACGGATAATTTTCAAACTATATTAGTCTTTGATTATGAAGTTTTATTGTATTCAAATCTTCAAAAATTCCAACTTTTTAGATTGCACAAAAAAACCCTACGTTTTAGATTTCTTGGGATTAGAAATTTTTTTTTAATACATTCATTTCTAAATACCATTGAAAAGTTTGGTACATGACTGTGCTGTGATCTGAACTTGTTGATTTATGGATTTTTTAAGATTATTTTAAAAAAAGTTTTCTTTATTTTAATTTTGTTAATATTTTATTAAAGTTATAAAAATTAATATGTCATTTTGATATTTGGTGTAAAAAGCAATATACTTTTATCTAATTAACTTGTGATGGAATAATGAAAAAAAATTAATCTAAAAACGCCATTGGTAGTAATTTTAATTCCGCTGAATAACAAATAATTTAGAAAGTAATAAGTGTGGACGGATTTTCTGATTGAAGGTCATGTCATTTATTGAATAATAATAATATTCTCTGATGGCTTCGTTAAATTTTTCATTAAAAACAATAACAAATATCTCTTTTGTTGAGGAAGGATTGAAAAATAAATGGAGGTAGCCAGCAGTCATGTTTGGACCATTGAATATGATGTCATTGTCCTTACATGACTGATAGTTTAATTTTTTTCTCGGTCTCCTCATCCATAAGAAATTAGTTTGAGAATTCATAATATAATTATATTGTAGGTCATCATAATTTTACTTAGGACGAATGAAAAATTTTATCTTTGAGATAAATAATGTGTAAAAAAATGAATTAATGAATTCGTAAAAAAATACATATGTTGAGTTAAAGAGGATTTGCTGATGTTGTCTTACCTGATTTATACGTTTGTATAAATCAGGTAAGACAACATATTTATACAAACTGAATATAAAGTGGCAAAGAGAGATTCTATTATCACTATATTTAGAAACATACAATATCTACATATTCTTTCTATGTTCCTTTTGATTTTACGTACTGAATGAACCGTTTCAATACATATTTATTATTTTATTATTATATTAATACGCCGGCTTTCTGGCACAGAATTATCGCGTCTTACTTGTGTTCTGGGAGTCCCGGTTTGGAGTCCCGGTTAGGGCATGGTTGTTCTTCTGTGTGCTATCTGTGAGATGTGTGACGGTGCCCTCTTCTGAAAAGGGTCTGTGCAAGCAAATGTGGTGAGTGTGTAGCTAAGTCATATTCTTGGCCCTAGTTGGCGCTATTTCAAAAAACAAGAGACGCTCCTTTCGGCTTAAATTTGCTGCTGTACATCGGAGGGCTTGTCCATAGTAACAGCAACAACATTATATTAACCCAATGCACTCCGAAAAATGATTATATTCAAAATTATTCACCTAATACAAAGATTTGTTTATTGCTATGAAAAATAAATATACATAATTCTTTTAAGTCGAATTTCTTTGCAAAATTAACCTACATCTTTTAACCATGATGTAGGCGTTTTAAACAATATTTGAAAAATGAATAAATAAACCATCAAAATGATGCACCGTCTTGAATGGTGAATCAGAGGCACCATCGGAGTGCGAAGGGTTAATACAGAAATCTGTTAGTGATCTTGCAGATATTTGGTCACAGAATTTCTAAATTAACGAAAGGGCCAGACTGGTGGACTGTTATTTTAAAAAAACCTATTGATGTGCAAACCTATATTAATTATGTAAAATATTATAAAGAAATGCAGGATTATAAAGATGAATTTATTATATTTAAAATTACAAAATAGGATTCAAGATAGAGGCAGGAAGCTATCTCATACATAATCTCAAGGTCACTGACCTTAACATGCTATGACTTCACTTTTCTTTAACATTCCTCGTGTATTCATCTAAAAATGTCAGAATTGTGGAGTGCGGGGAATAGCATGTCGTATTATTGAGAGATCACTGCATATGCATAAACTTGAATGAATTTATTTTCATTAACATCTTGGGGACACAAAAGAAACAAGACTAACAGCACAGCACCAGAGAACATGTCGATAAGTGGCACTTTTATATGACTGTGACACAAAATAAATTTCTTGTTATATAAATTTTTTTTTAAAAAAGTTTTAACAAAAATTTTATTTTCATGGGATTTTTATTAACATTTTATCGTATTAGAGATCTATTTCCCTTTCGATATTTTGAGTTAAAAATATTATTAAATTAACAAAAAAGATTAAAAGGAAATCTGCTATGAATATTTCAATGTATCATGTCAGAACATCATTTCTTGAACGGCCAAGCACCACGTGCTCGTGCAAGTTAAATTATATTTTTATTCACATTCATCTTTTTTGTATACAGGCAAATCCCAAATTTTAAACATTTTAACGAATCAATAAATCAGAACAGAAAAGGCTCTAATGATAATCTGCGGAACAACAAAATGGCGGACAACAGTTAAGATTTGCAAAATTTTTAAAATAATGATGGTTTTTGCCATTATTGGTGGTTTAGCAACTCATTGGCGACGCCTTCAAATTTGGCGATAAATATCAACGGCTTAATACGTAAGTATCTCGAATTTTATCTATCTAGCTCTCTTTGTTTTGTAGCTATCATTATAACATATATTCGGACAACCGGAATTTCTCCAAGCAGATTTTACTTAAAATTTGAAAGAAATCTGTAAATTTGGTTAAAGACCGTATACCAAAATTCAAACTTCTAGCTCAAAGCGTTTTTAAGTTACCTTTGTCACAGACAGACTTATAAAAATGTGTTGTGTTTTTCTTAACTCAAAAAGACCTAAAAACGTGCCAAAAGACCGTCAATTATTTTGTCGAATGAGCGTCTCTTGTTTTTAAAGTAGCGCCAACTAGAGCCAAGAGGTCGACTAAGATTCGTCAAAATCTTTAGTGGGAATTTTTTGATGACTCTTATACTTTCTTTACACTGTGTATACGAGAAATTAAAAATAAACTGTTTGAGCAAAAAAGAATTGTTTTCACTTCTCATTTAATGTTGCATTAAAATAGTATTAAAAGTTGGTCAATGAAAAATCAATACTAAGTTCAGTATTACTAAACACCCTTAATTGCGCAGAATACCCCTATTCTCCCCAACCCTGCAAAGGAAATTATCCGACATCTCCTTTATTGCAACTACAATTCAAAGCGATTCAATTTTTACTGTCGAGTTGAGGTGTAGTCGAGCTCCCATTCGGAATATTTTGCCTCATTGCCCACCACATCTGCCCGACATTTGTCGCTGATGAGATAAAAGCCCTTAATGAAATGAAATGAAGGTATGCGTATCCTATCTTCTGATCTTATTTTTTCCCCTGTTGAGGAAATGAGTCGTTTGCCTGTTGGCTTGGAACTAACGCAGAGTGCCTTGCCATATTCAGGCAGCGCGAGCTATTTGGATAGCCATTACCGAATGGAAATAAGGAAAAGTGTAGGAATTTTTATGGAGTTGTTTATTTAAGGAATGGCTATCAAAAGCCAACGAGCCGAAGAAAGTGCTGATTTTTTTCTGATGAAATTTTGTTGATATTTTGAAACATAGAGCTTGAATTTTTTTAATTTTAAAATTTTTTATTCAATTGTATTTTATTCATATTTTTTTTAATTCGCCTCGAAATAGTTAATGTAGCCTCACTTGAAATGCATTTTATTTTATTTTGATATACATTAAGCATTTAATAGTAGTATTACTGACTACGCGATCCGCCCTAAGGCACACGAATAAATAAAAACTGAATGACATAACCGCCGCAACATAACATAACATAACGCCATTCTGTGCCCTCGGTGCCTATAACGCTAAGTTATCTAACCAGTCGGATGAGCACAAGATGGGAGAGAGAGAAGGAAAAAAATTGTTAAAGGGGAAAAAAGAGAGACAATACAGCATTCAGGGATTTCCAGAGAGAATGTAATAGGTGTCAAATCTTACACGAATCCGTTCAATTTTTTTCTGAAGTTATAACTGGATAGAGGGGACAAGAATGCTGAAACAAATGGTGATTACGGGTTGAACTTACAGGGGAATTAGATTGCCAACTGACAAGGAAGGGGGGAAATTGACAAATTAAATTTTGAACATATGTATGGCAAATAAACAATCACTATAGAGTCAGAAATACGTAGCGTCCATCTGGGTCCTGGGGTCTTGATTTCCATCATGATATCTGCACTTCTGAGGGACCTTTTAAGTTATAATTTTGGTTGATTATCACAAGGGTAATTCTGGTCTCAACTATTGTAGGCCTTGAAGAGGTCCTGGTATTTATGAATGTGATTTACTATGGAGTTGATTTTACCGCATGAAAGGGTATTTGATGCAACTCTCCTGTACCATACTTCTTCCAGACTTCTTTCTGGCTTTCTCATGTGCCATGAGAGTGTGAGCAGGCATTCTGTCGCATAGTGAATTGAAGATCCCATTTTCCCACAGCTACAGTAAGAAGAGTTGGCTAGATGGAATATGTGTAGGTATATCGGGAATGGGCCGTGTCCGGTGAAGAAAAGGACATTCGCTCTGTTCCAGTTGGCAGCGTAGAGAGAAACTTTTGGTATTATGTTATATGTGGAACGGCCTGTTTCGCCTTCTTCCCATTCCTTTTGCCATCTTGTCATCATATCGGTTTGGAGGATGTTCTTCAGAAGAGATCTTGGGAGCTTCACTATATTCCGATCTTCATTCGCACTGGCCGCAACCGCACTAACGGCTGCAACAGCAACACTGGCGGGAATTGTGGTTGAATCCTAAAGACCATCACCGGCCATGCTACAAAATTTTCCTACGGAAGTACATCCCGTCATCGATGTGAGGAACCAGATCCCCACATTTTCGTGTACTCTACAAAGTGGCGAGATCCAATCACCATGTCGGAGGCATCTCATCCTCATTTTGAGCTGCTTCAATGGGGATTTAAACATTTAGTCGAAGAAAAATATCCGATTTGAAATTAAATGATATGTATTGTTATATTTATTTTCTAATTGTGACACCAAACACTTACTTCTTTTTATCTAACGGTTACATCTCATATAAAAGCAGTTGTCACTTTCAACTGCCAATGAACACTTTCTGTTTATTGTTTCAACAAACCAATGCATCCTTGAAATATTTAATAATTTATAAACTAAAGCACTAAGCAACTAAACAAAATATTGAAATAGAATGTAAAGTAAATTAAGATTAGTAATTAAAATAGATAAAGAAATGAATAAGGAAACTAAACTTTGCTTGCATTTTAAAAAATTTCTAATCACTTTTATTGTCACTGAAGAACTTTTCTAAATATTAATATTCTCTTCAGATTTCTTAACATTTGTTATTGATTCCACTTCCCATGGACGAGAGAGCTGACGACTATCAGTAATTTTAAGTCGAATGAGCGTCTCTTGTTTTTGAAGCAGCGCCAACTAGGGCCAAGAATAAGACTTAGTTACACACTCATCAAAGTCGCTATCATAGCCCCTTCTTACAAGGGCACACATTCTCACTCCTCATGAATAGCACACAGAGGAAAAACCATGCCCTAACTGGGGTTTGAACCCGGGACTACCAGATTACGAAGAAAACGCGCTACCTCTGTTCCAGGACTCCGGCTCTCCTAACATTTTAATTATATGAATGACTACGTTTTCATTTATGGCTGCTGCATCAAGAGACATTTAATACAATATTAAATTTTTTTTAAAAAGGGTGAAAATTTTCAAAATTTACTATAAAGAAATTAAGTGTTATCGAGAATTATAAAAAAATGAAACATGTATTCTGATCGAAGATTAGAATTTAAAAGCTAATTCCATTTTCTAATATCTTTTATGAAATTTCTTGAAAATTTTTATACAATTATAAATAATTAAACTAGAAAAGTATGCGATGAATTATTGTTGAATGCAATGCATTTGCATTCATAATAATAATTTTAAAACTCAGTTTATTGTATTTTATTTTAAATATCCTAATTTATTAAAGTATCTTTCATATTATTCTTGTTTTTATTTTATTACAATAGGTAAATCACGATTCAGTGATTTTCTATTCACTCTTAAGTATAATTTTAGATTTAATTTTTATTTATCATTGCAAATACAAAAATGTTTTTTTTTATTCTTGTTCCATCAAAGTATCAAAGCAAGACTTTTATGCAAACAGAATCTTAAGTTAGAAAGAATACGCGTTCTTTCTTTTACGTGAAAGAACAATTAATTCCATGCCGCAAATAATTCTCATAGAGCCGATTTAACTTCGGCATTTTTTATTGAAAAGAAAGTATTCTGAATTCTAGAATAGAATTCTCACTTATTGTATTCTGAAAACAATAGATGACTTGCTGTTCAATGCTTCACATGCCGATTTGTATTAAAATAAAAATAATGATGATGAAAAGAAATTCCTGTTTTATTCCATCAACACAATATTCTACGACGCAAACGATAAAAGGAAGAAAACAGAATATTATCAAACTTTTGATTCCAGCGATGGCAGTTTTCTGTTTGTTCTACGCCACCTGCCGAATTCAAATGGAATTCCGTTTACTTTTACTATCTCTCAATTTGATTTATTCTTGATTCTTTTTCGTTTACTTGCGGTGTTTAATTTCTTACCGCGTGGGATGGATAATAGTCGGAAAAATGTGCGATATTCAGGTCAATTGTTTTTCATTAGCAGTTGATTCTCAAGTTGCCGAACTATACGCTGCTTTTTCTGTGAGTAGCAGGTGATAAAGAAGTGATTAAAAAAAAAGAAATATCTAGTTTCGTTTTTGTAGGACGCAGTATAAGGAAGCGGCTTTTGGTGTCAAAGACCTCCGATGTATTTTTAAATAACGTTAAAATCCGAGACTTTATTTGATCATATTTTAATTTCTTATAGCTGTTACATTTTATGATGATCATAAGATGTCATATAAAATAGAATTGTTTTTCTACAATAAATTAATTCAACATAAAATTTTAGATTTTTCAATATCGTCATATAGTTATCTTCCTACTATTTAAAATCAATTATAAAGCAGAAATTTGTTTTTAAAAAATATGAAATTCTGAATCCCACAAAATATGTCTCAAATGTTAAATTAGGATCATATCTGATTTTATTCGAATTGCAAATGACGTTTACTTAACAGTTTAACTTTTGACAGAATTAAACAATTTCAATAAGATTGTCTACGTTGTAATTTTATATAGATCAAAATGGTTGGAATTATCTTAAAAGATAATATATAAGAAAACAAAAGTTTATTGAATATGAATGCACTATACTTTTAATAATTTGGAACAAATTGAATTAAGGCGATTTATTTTAAAGTGTTTTGCATGTATAAAACATTTTCATTGCACAATTGAAAATAATCAGTAAATAATGAAAATAGCCTAACACCTAACGCAATATCGGAATGGCTGTTAAAATCTTCTGAAATGATATTATATCTAGTAATAATTATAAATGATATGATTGATATCTCTGGATTTCAACCATTAATATCTTCGGGTTTTTATATTTATTTTTTGAACAAAATAAAAAAACTTTAAAAAGAAATCATTAATTTCGTATTTTTTGTTTATTATGCATCAAAATATCATTTGTAACAAAATGCATATTTGCAGTATTTTTTATAAACGTTTCATGACTAGCTGCTCTTCATTTCTTTAAATCTTTTAGGCAGCATTTTAAAGTATATACTTGGGAAAATGGTCATTACACTTTCATCGTACAATTGTTTATTTAAAAAAAATTCTGAATCTCAATTAGGAATTGAATAATTTCGTGAAAGAAAATAATAATAATAAATTAAAATATTATCATATACGAAAAATAATTATAATTATAGTTAATACTTCAATATTAAAAATATTCAAGACAGAGAAATATAAAGAATATTTTCATTTTAGTTTGTTTATCTTTTCCCTACTGATTAATATTTTTACATTAAACTTGTAGAGTGATCTTCTAATACGTGAAATAGACGTTGAAATGTGATTTTTTTTAGAAATTAATTCTTTACACGTTTTTATTTAATTTGACGTTATGAAGTTCGAACTTTACAATCCTTTTCATTTGTTTTCTAAGGTTCTGAAACTTTATACAGAAAGGTTATGTCCCATGATAATACAGTGGTTTATTATTTTATATCTTAATTATTTGTGAATTTTTTTATTAATTTAAAGTTTTTAATTTGACAAAAACAAATTAGTTATTTACTTGTTGGCATTTCAATAGCCAGTTAAAAGCTTCCCAGACAGAAAAAAAGCACAAATTCATCAGCCACCAAGCTGCTTATATATTTGAATGAATTTATTGAGAATTTTTTAAGAAGGCAAAAGATTTAAAAAATAATTAATCAAAGAAAATGTATTAAAACAAGAACCATGAAGGCATAAACTCCCAAAACAGTACGAGAAGAAAATTAAATTCCGTTTAATACTATAAGAAAATATCTAAATATTTATCATTGTAAAATGCGTAAGGAAAGTAATAAATGGTTTCCTTTTTGTTAATACATTTCTAAAAACAGCTCATATTTTTGCGATTTTTGTTTCGTGTTCTATATTTTTGTTAAAATATTTCAAATATTTTTTAAGCTTATGCTGTTGTTTTTTTCGATTTTTTTTATATTTTTTACTACATAATTAATTTACATTTGTATCTCAACATTCATTATTTACTTATAAATAAAAATTGAATTCGATAATTAAAATTTATGTGAAATCCGAAATATATTTTGAATTAAAGCAATAGAGTAAAAAAAAAACAGAATTATCCGGACGAATCTTAATTAAATGCTCAATATTTTCGAACAATGACAATTTAATCATTTTTTAATAAAAAAATCTTTAGTTTTTAAAGGCATTTATAAAAGTTTAGTCTTAGAAAGCTGTCAAAATATCACAATTACAATACGGTAAGAAAATCAAGGCAGCAAACTTTCTAATAGAATGGACAAAGAAATAATAATGCGATTTTAATTTTCAAACCGACCCATTTCTTTGTAAAGAAAGGCTTATAATCTGTATACATTCCTTTCATAAAACATTTCATTTACGCCTCGTGATTATAGAAGTATTTAATTCACCTTCTACGTTGCTAATTCGGCAATTAGCATGCTTTCTAAAGTCAACATTTCGATAATGTCTTTCTTTGTCGGTCAGTTATCCCGCTTTCTCTTACAATGCAAACCTGTTGCTTTCAACGTGTAACGATTTATTTTTCAAGGAATGTAGACTATCACTTCCACGAGAAATTTAATTCGCGTGCCTGAGACTGTAATTTTTGTAATATGTTCTCGTCAATTCTATATTTTATAAAGATTACCATGAAAAAGAGGTTACCATCATTTCTTAAGCAAATATAAAGGCAAAAATATTGCGAAAAAAGGAAATTATCGTAATTCTATTATTTACCTTTGAAAGAAAAGTTCAAGAAAAATTGTATTTTGCTTAATGAATTATTGTTTTTTATTATAAAAATAAATTCTATACATGGCATACTTCGGGGCCATAACTTTTTAATAGGTTCATTGATTTTTTGTTACAATTATTGCCCTTATCTTTTTACACTAATTATAAATTTTTTTTGGCTTCCTTTTTGTCAAATCTGATCTTTCAAATACAATTTTTTATCGCCCCTATCTTAGTATGACTTAAGTATATAATATGCGGATATATATATATATATATATATATATATATATATATATATATATATATATATATATATATATATATATAATATATGGGAGTTTAACCAAATCTTCAGAGTGGGTTTTAGTGGCGAAGTGTCTAGGATTATTTTAATATTTACGGGTTCAGTTTCTAAACTAAGATTAAAATAATGCAAACAAAGGATAGAGAGACTTCTTTAAAAAATATATTTAAAAATATTTAGAGTTAAAGTAAAAAATTAACAAAGAGGAGTATATACAGGGAAATATTAAATGGATTAAAACAGGGAGTTATTAAATGAACAGAAAGTTAGATTATTTCCTCTAGGATAACGTTAGAAATCTTTAAAAAGGTATTAAGTGACTGAAAACATATTGCAGCGTAGCTTAGCGAATGAGAAACGTTGATGAGCGGAAACGTCTATATCGCACTGTGGTTAGTGGGCCTCTGCCTGAATATTAATTGAGTCGGTACTACGAAAGTTCTACGATAGATGGCGTTGTTCTGGAAAGTTGTATTAATTAAAATTATCGTCCTCTGGGAAATGTTCTAACCTTTTACAATTCTCGCTTTGAATTACGTCTACAATCGGAATCGGATGTTGATAAAAGAAAAAATGAAAGCTAGATGGTTAAACAAAATAGCTCCGTGAGAGAGAGATATGTATATATGTATATACACACCTCACAGATAGAACATATAAGAACAACCATGCTCTAACCGGGACTCGAACCCGGTAGACCCATTAAAATATCTGATAGGTTGTGCAAGTAGCTACGTAATTTAACAAACTAAAAAAATACTATAGAATAAAACTATAAACAGCTTATTTTTTATATAATTTGGATGCTGTATTTGCATTCAAACTTGCATGATAAATCCAAAAAGAATTTTTCCGTTATGTGACAATTTATATTTGTTTGCAGTATTACTCAACAACTGTGACTTCGGCAGCATCTTGTAAAACAGTCAGCAAGCATTTCACGGTTTGCTTCCATGTTCGAAGAAAGTAGTTTCACTCTTGAAGTACTAACAGCTGTCTTTGATAGAAGGCCATGACATAAATAGGAAATCTTTATGCTTAGTGTTGCATATATTACACATTTCGTGCATTCTATTTCCCGCTATTTTTATTTTGATCGTTTGGTTGACTTTGAAATCGACGACTGTTATTCTATATATATAATAAAATCTGAATAAAAAGTATTTGGATTTTCCTTAATTGTCGTTGTTTTATTCAAAAAATACAAAATTTAAATTAGTAAATTTGAAGTTTTTTCGCCATATCGTTTGATATATTTAATGGCTATTATTATAACGTCATAGTATAGTAATTTTCATTATTGCATTTGATGGAGAAATGGTGAAAATAAACGAAAAGGAAACCGTTAATTAGCATCAAATGCGTTTAAATGAGCGTTATTTGTTAATATTACTTTTACTGCGTGGTAACACTACTGAATAGTCTTTCAGTTTGTTTATCTTTTTCAAGTAAGGGCTAGAAATTGATTGAATACGTAGACAATGTAAGTGTTAATCCTGCATTGTTTATTGTTTTTCAAATAGAAATGAGTCATCCAGTGAATAAAAAAAACTGCGAATACCGAGCGATTATTAGACAATTTGAAAGGGAAAACTGAACGTAAAGTTGCTAAGTGACGTCAAAATGTAAAACGTTCATTCAATACTTAGATATTGAAGATATGAACAAATAATGGGCTATGAATTTTGAATCGAAAGTAATCCGATTGGAAAATGTATGTTATGAACGATGAAAGATTAAGGTTCGAATGATGAACGAATGGTCTGTGGAACTTAAAAAACAGCTAATGGGAATTGATGAATATCGGATAACATGAGGGTTGGACAGTAAAAACGAGTTGGAGGTAGCCCCCTCCCCACAGTATATATATATAACATAATTATCCAGAAGATAGCTTTTGAATTAATGCTTCTTCAAATCAAATTAAAATCAGAAGGGATGAAGAGTGGCAACTTAGGTGCTATCTACGTTGTCTGCTCGCTGTCCAAAACTGTCAGCATGGTCTTTTTTCAAAACAGTCCGATCAATAGCACATGTTACCTGAAAATAATCTGTGGTTGTTATTAATGGTACTTGCCATGGACAAGCCCGCTGATGCATAAGCCGAAATAAGCGTCTCTTGTTTGAAGTAGCGCCAACTAGGGTCAAGAGTACGACTTTAGATCATCACATTCGCTTGCACAGCCCCTTTTTAAAGGGAGGCTCAGTAACACTTCTCATAGATATCACACGGAAGAACAACCATTCCCGAACCGGGACTCGTTCCCGGGACTCCCAGTACACGAGGAAGACGCGCTACCTCTGTGCCAGCAAGCCGGCGAAAATACTCTTCTCCACCTTTGTGGGGCTTTTTTTTATTTTATTTTTTTCATTCATATTTTTTTCCACAAAACCTTTCCTTTTTTTTTACCCTTTATTCTTACTTTAATTATTTTTGATTATGTATGCATTTTTTTCCACTGTTTATTTATCAGAAAGGTGGATTTTTGATTTTGGAGCCTCTGTTAAATAGTTTGAGATATAAATCGTAATTTAGAGATCTAATTTTTGAATTTGCATGATGATAACTTAAAGAAGAAAGTCCAACTTCGTGTATAAGACACCAATGAAGAGAAATATCGCAAGTTTTTATCTGTTACAACTTACCTTAATTTTTTTACAGCTTGCTCTATCGTATATTAGGAATTTTTTTTCCTCATTTATATAAAAAAAATATTCTATTAGGGTAAAGATTAAAACGGTTTTTTTTAAATTAATACATATACAAAGTAAGTTAGTAAAAGCATTTTTAAAAATAATTAATTAATTTGTCTTAACCCCTTAACTGGTTTGCCCGTACGCCGTACGTGCATCGATTTATCGAATATTGATAGTTGTAAACAAAAAAAATAAATAATTCATATCAATTATAATTCAATAGTAAAATGACTTCGAATAGGTAGATAAGCCGAGTATTCCATAGATTTCCATTTGAATTAAAATAAGAAAATAGAAGGTGTCATCTTGTTAGATAGTAAGGAGAATAAACCGGTTAAGGGGTTAATGGAAGTTTACAAAATATTTTTCTCCATTTACTAGCTAAAGAAGAACGCATGTTCATAACTTCTCACTATCCATTTTGGTTGGTCATGTAATATACCAACATAATAGAGTCTGTTATAAAAAGGTATATTTATATAATGAAAATTTTGATTAAAAAATTATAAAAACGGCGTAGCATATTAAAACTTATCCCTAACATTATACTTCTGATCAATATCGGCCACATTATTAACATTTGCGTATTTCACTATTGGTTTTTTACCAGAAATAAAATAATTTTCTTGTTAAAAACTTATAGTCTAATCTTAACTGTCACTGCCAGGTACAAACGAGACTGCTCGAATGCTAAATTATTTATTTTATTCGTTAGTTATTTTTAAAAAAAAAAAAATACTTGCCATTTTTTTTACAAAGGTAATATTTATGCTTAGTCAAATTTATTTAATATAAATCATAACCTTTAAAAATTCTTCTAGACGCTACAATGAATATTTCCAAGCAGATATTTGATTTGTTGTAATTATGGATGTATAACAATGGATCCTGTTTCTTTTTAACCTCGCTGTTCATAGGGCCATGACCTAATGGGTATTTATTGTAAAAACCAATTATAAGCGAGCAGGTAAACTGGAAGCACCTTTAATTACAGTAATGTAAACTAATTATTATAAGACTTAAAATGACCACGTAATGTATTTCCTGGTTTCTGTTTGGTATGAAATTAAAAAGAATTGTTTTAAGCTTCCCATGCATTTCATTGTTCTAAAAAACTATATTTAATGTTTTTATGACTAACGTAAAAAATGATTTTAAAATATTTTCTCCGGTTTATGGATCAGTTATGCACATGACTCAGAACTTTAAAAATGTGGAACAAAATATTTTAAATAATTTTTTTAGTTCAAATTTTGTCTTCCGCGTTTTAATTTGTTCCTCGGAGTTTAATTCCTGGTCATGAAAATAGAATTATGACCTAT
Source organism: Argiope argentata (assembly GCA_026289955.1). Lineage (NCBI taxonomy): Eukaryota > Metazoa > Arthropoda > Arachnida > Araneae > Araneidae > Argiope > Argiope argentata. The sequence continues at coordinate 186,673 of JAOUZG010035618.1, forward strand.
GTCACGGGTCATGATTCTTCATTTGCTAGAAAACAAAGTTCAAATGTATATATTTTTATATAACTTGTTTCGTATTTATTTTATTCACTATTCCAACTTTTAGTTGTTGTTTTCTTCAGTTTTTCATAAACTTTACTATTAAGTCAAAGTTATAGCAAAACTTTATTTTTTCGTTTAATGAGTGATTTTCAACTTAGTTATTTTGAAGCAGAATTATTTTAATTTTTTTATATAAAAGAAATTAAAGAAAGAATTAAACCATTTCTAAATGTTCATGTAGAAGTTTGCAAAAACAATTTTATTCCAAAATTTCACAAAAATTGCACAAATTCAGAATTTCTAACATAATTTTTCTAATAGAAATGTACAAATATAGTTTTATTGCCATTTCTCGCTAGTATAAATCAAATGAGAATCCTCTTTTTTTAAAGTTGTTAATATAAATTGGATCTTATTAATTCTAAATTTTTTCAGACCGTTTCTTTTTACTCATGTGTTAAAAATTGAAACATTCATATTTAACGGCACTATAAATCCTTTTTCCCCTCCCAATTGTTCCACTTGTAAACTAAAATTATTTTCTCTTTCTTTTATGATAAACATACAAAGAGAAAATACTATAAGCATCAAACAATTCAAACTCGAGGTTTTGGAAAATCTAAATTCTTCAGATCTGTCTGGGTTCGATAAATACCAGGGAAAATCAAAAAAGTCTTTGCGCCTATTTTTTTAACCAAAAATATGGCAGCGAATACAAAGCGAACATATACATTCCCAGCAGTGAACGTTTCTTGAACCGTACCAGCCGTATCTGCCTTTTGCTCCGATGAGTGGCGCTGCAATCAGTCATTTAAGATGGCGGTTGTTCTTCAGACGTTCACAGCTTATCAACAGCGAAGTGTTATTCGTTTTCTATGGAGCAAGGGATAAACGGCCATAGCAATTCACAGGGAAATACACCCCACGTAAGGGAGAAAATGTCTCTCTTTGAGAAGTGTTCAATGGTGGTGTCATGAATTTCAAAAAGGTCGTGAAGACTTGCATGACGGTGAGCGTTCATTGGAAGAATCTGGAACACCCACCTTACAGTCCAGGCCTTGCCCCTAGTGATTTTTACGTTTTCGGTCCACTGAAGAAGTTTCTGGCAGGACAGAGATTCACATGTGACGAAGAAACCAAGAACGCGGTTCCACAGGCAGCCGGAAAAATTCTACCGCTGGGGAATCTCTAATTTAGCGCTACGATGGGACAAATGTCTGAAAAGGTGTGGTGACTAAGTGGAGAAATAATGTAAGGTACGTAGTATACTACGTATATTTGTAACTATCTGTATGTACCTGTTTTTGGCGAATAAAAAATAGGCTCGGAGATTTTTTGATTTGCCCTCATACATTTTTGGAATTATAACACTTGCCTGTCCATGAATATGCTAGTTTGAGTTTAAAGGATTTGGAAGTTAAGAGATTGTAGAACTAGTTGATGGTTAGTTGGTTGAAGTTGGATTTTAATGGCGCAAAGGCCAAACATGACTATCCTGCGCCAAACGTATGGTTGATATATAAGCATATGATAATGTAAAATTACAGCGATAAAAGTTCTAAATGACACTTAATTCGTTTAAAAAATGGCTAAGTAATTAAAAGCAAATGTCACACGATAAAGTTAATCATATATGACTTAAAAACCAATCGACTGCAAAAAAGGGAAGATATTAGAGTGAAGATTTTCACCCACTGGATCGTTAAGAGATAAAATCATAGTATTAAAAAATGATCGACGTTGGAAAACTGGGAAAAACGATGTTCGATGTTTAAAACTAGGCACTCACTCTGGAGAATAGAAAATAGGGGCTGGATATATATTATACAAGGGTCCCTAAGGAACTTAATCTGCATCTACAAATACTATACATTAAATTTCATAACTCTCATTTACCTACCCAAAAGTAAACATCTGAAATCAGCCTGTAGGAGTGGTCTCCTTAAAACTTTCTCGCATTATTATTAAAGTATTATCTCGGAGAATATCTTGCATAGTATTGACGCACAATAGTTACTAAATATAACTTATGGCGTGAATACAGCATTTTTACTGAATAAACATGTAATCCTAAGCAAGTGTTTTAGTGACTCATCCTTGGCATATCCGAAAATCAAATTTGTGTTTTAGATGCATTCTTCCCCCTCCCCCGAAAAAAAATTGGCACAGAATTATAATTGTAGTCGTGAAATCCCAAAACAAATTTGATGTATTTAAGTCATTAAGCCTTTAAATTATCCTATTCCATTTATTTTATTATTTATTTGTATCTTTCCTATTGATTGTTGTGTAACTTTTTTTAATAAAGCCACTTATATCTATACCAAACCAAAAAGGGTCCAAATGAGCTCCAGAAACGGAGGTGTAGTGTAGTATAGTGTTTCTGGAAATGCAGACTGATAAACACTCGATTCCTTATTCAATCTAGCTTCAAACTTTGATAAGTGTCTAGACAATAAATGTTAATTCTGTTTATCGAATTTTATCTAACCTTTCTATGTTTTTTAGTTATTGTGTTAAATCATATTCAAACAACCGGACAGGCAGGCTTTCTCTCAGCGAATTTCGAAGAAAATTTGATAGAAACCTACAAATTCGGTATCAAGATCGCATATCAAATTTCATTCATCTACATCAAAGAGCTTTAGAATTATCTTTGTCTTAGTACAGACAAATGGATTTTATTCAAAAATGAATTTTTCCAATTCAAGGGAACTTAAAAAGAGGAAATTCATCAAAATATTGAGTTTGAATTTTTTGACAATTGCTATACTTTCTCTAAATCCACATATATGAAAAGATGTTAAAAGAAACGCGTCTCTAACCGTAGTTCAAATAAATCTATACATTCCAGTGATACTGAGTCACCCCAAATTTGGCGCCCATTATCCGGTATTCCCCATATGACGTCATCAATGTGAAGAGAGCCCCTCATTGTCCAGTTCTATTCCGAACTGTTGTGGTGATCTCTAGTAAAGGGAGATTTGTGTTTCGGAATTTCTTTTATATAACGCTAGTTTTTCCAATCAGTATGGTAGAAAAAGGTATGTGCCTGATATTTCATTTCATATCTTCAATGTTCAATACATTTATTAAAATTAGAACAATATTATGCATAACAAAATGTAATCTTTTCGATACTTTAAGCAGCATCTTTGTTGCAAACATTTACAGATTGAAATTAATTTGAATGATAAATTATAGTTTTCAAATTAAAGAAAGCCCCTTGTATCTTTTTTTTATGCACCCTTTTATTTCGGACTGATTGTTTCACGCCATCTCTAAAATATTTGGCCTAAAATCACTACCAACTGATTATTTGTGGTTTCTATTTTTAAAATTTAATTCATGAGTTTATTTAGAAATAAAGATTAAAAGGATATCTGCTATTCATATTTCAATGTTTCATGTCAGAATATCATTTCTTGAATGGCCAAGCACCACGTGCTCGTACAAGATTATATTTTTATTCATTTTAAATGTTTCATTGAATGAGTCATTTTAGTATTGCAAACGATCCAGAAAACTTTGCCTCGCATTTATTGCTTTAAAAAAATATCTCAATTCCTATTGATTCACGTGCTCAAATTCCTATTGATTCACGTGCTCATTTCATATATTCACGTGCTCAAAATGATATTTTTCTAGGTTTTATTTGCTTTAGTAATTAACTTATTTAAAAAAAATCAGAGCTTTTGTAAATGGGATGACATCGCGTTATTAAAAGCTGATTTTTTGAGATGCTCGAGCAGATAATAAAATTTTTATTTTTCATCTATGAAATAAAATATTTATTTTTCGCCAATGTATTTTTGTTGACGTCAGATAACCTCATTTCCAAAACAATATCATGTTCTGAGATGATAATAAAACCTCTAGTTATAAAAGGCCAATTTAAATATTTCGTATTATCATATACCTTTATCCACAGGCCCGATTTTGGAATAAAAATTGCAAATGGTAAATTATTTATATTAAAAAAATAAGAATCGTACTTGGTTGTAGCGATTACTGTGAAATATAACACAAATTTAGCTAAGTTACTACCCTTATAAATTAAACAAATGATGAAGCGCAGTGATCAATGATTTCGCTTCTAATTTTATGATTAAATTTCACAAACGTTACTTTACGAAATATAAAATGAAAAAGTAAAATTTAATTTATTGAATAAAATTCCTAAATAATTTTAACATTTGAGGAGTTGCAATTTAAATTTTCAATACGAAACATTAGCTTTTATACATTGTAATACATTTTAATTTAATTTTTATTTAACTGAACAGTTTACTATAAATTTATTAATTAAATAAAATCAAAAGATGCTTCGGGTTTGGGGTTGAAAAAAAATAGTTAATCCTGCACGTATATAAATAACTGAACTTTGAATGAAATCATTAATCATGTATCGGTGATTTGAATTAATTATTTAATCATTAAAATTGAGCTGTAAGTAATCAAATAATGCAAAAAAAGTCAATTCGTGTTCAATTTTAAATTTCATTTTTAAACATGAACTTGTTTGGCTTTATTTCGAAATATTTCTTCGTGAGTTCTGTTTATTTTTTTACTCCATTACATTTTTGATATTCAACATAAAATTAATTGTCGTCTGCCAATAGTAACATTAATCTCCTAATCAAGACCGATCAGAGCTTATTAAATACATTCTTTACGAAACCCTAACATAAATTTTAAAAAAATATTGAGTTGCCGCAATTTAAACAAGACAGCAAAGAAAATTCGAATCACGCTTTCCAAATTCAAAGAAAAACTTCGCCCTCAACCCTTTTTTCGAGAAGAAACCATTCCGCATGATCCTGCCCATCATCCAACACATTCGGCGTGTTTCCAACTATAAACAATCGAAAAGCGTGCGGCCGACAGGTGGTCGTACGGGGGCGACCAGGTGCTTTCGCACACGATCCGGACTTCGAAGGGAAGGACGACGGTGACGTCAACGGCGTTATTTGCCCGCATAATGAGTTCATTTCGGAATCAGTCTTGATACGTTTCTGTTCTGAAGTTGGCGCAATTACATGTACGGATTGGGCAATTTTCGTGTTTTTCCACCCGAAGGAGGATGATAAATTGTGTAATGAGGAGGAATCTCTTTAAAATGGACCTGCTTACCTTAAACAACTTGCAAATGAAATGGCGAAGCGGTGATCTATTATATTTTGAGTTCATTGCTTGTAGATTGTCTTTCCCTCCTTAATTTGGAAGATAAATAAGCACGTAATTAGGGATGGAGATTATAAAGTTATTTTGTCTGAAAACGACTTATTAGTTTACGCTATGCCTACGCAAGAAATTCCTAAATTTGATCTTTATATGTATTTTATAGTTCCTTATGATAATTTAGATTTAAAAAATGGCTTTAAATTCTTTCTTAGCTTTGGAATGCATGACTTTATGTTTGGTTTTGTGTGATTTGAACTTTTTCTGGAATCTTTTTACTTTAAATTTGTTCTTTTATTTTTGTGATACAAATTAATTTCTAAAACCTCATTCTCTTGGGATTTTCGGGTGACGAGAGATCGATATTTTGACGAATTGTCAGATCTCTCAAAGAAAAAATCCCTGTTTTAAATCCCTGCCTGAGGATGACCCTTAAAAATGTCTTCAGACCGGATTTATTGTATTTTTTTCTCTCCTTTTGATTTCGAGTTTTACTGAAACCTTTTTCGTTAATTTATTCTATATTTTTGAATAATCTATATAAAAAGGAAGAAAAACATGAACAAAACTAATTTATTGGAAAACATATTTAGTTTCTCGCATTTTTATTAGTTTTAATTTATATATATTAATGTTTATGGAAATTCAAACAGTAACTTTTGTCTGAAAGTAGTAGAAACAACATGGATATTTTGTTTGAGAAAATAACAAAAAATGAATATTTTATTAATTATATAAGATAAATAGAACGCTAAAATTATGAAAACATTTAGATTTGATGAAGTATTTAATATTTCTATTCATATTTATGAGTCAAAGATATACTTATTAATATACAATGCCGATATTGTGTTGTATACCTATGGCTCATTATCTGGTGCTATTCAAAAAGTAAAACAGTTACCACAAATTTTATAAGATTTGATACGATTTTTTTAAATAAAACAATGATTTTTTTTCAATTTAATAAATAATTTTTGAAATTTTCAAGGGCTGTTTTGGATCAAATTATATAAAATAATTTATTATATGAGATATTTTGATCCTGATTTTCTTAACGACTGAATAATTCTTAATGACTTGATTCGTATTATAAATAAATATAAAAAGTCATTTTGGAAACTGATTACTAAAAAAAAGTCATCATTAATCTTCCTATTAAAAACTATTAGATAACTAGTTTACATATATTTAAGTTACTATTAGATTACTAGTTTAAATATTATTAATATTACATATTATGTTACTATTAGATTATTAAACTATTAGATTACTAGTTTACATATATTTAAGGTTAAATATTATTTTAAGAGATTTATAACATTAATATAGTTTTTATATTTATATTTAATTTGTTTGAAATTTTTTATACTTCCACATAAGCTGAATTTTAAAAAAAATCCGCTATTCCGTGATGCATTTATTCATGCTGTTTAACTGTAACAAAACCTACGTTGCCGAATAGCTAAATTTAACACAAAAACGCATAACCTAGAATCAGAAGATTTCGCGACGCGTCACTGATGCAAATCGTATCAACGTTACAGTTATTCAAGCGATTCCAAAGATGAAAAATCGTCTGTCTCGTGTCACCACTGACCCCAAACCCCCCTAAAACGACGAATGGCACGTTCTTTTTACAAATCGGGATTCTCAAAGAATCCGTCGGTAGTGACGTTCTTTGTAATTTTTTTTTTAATTCTATAGCTGAGCGCAGAATTAAACGTTCAGATTCCGTACGCTTAATGCTTTACGGATGATGTATGAAGTGTATGATAGAAGACTATAATTATGGCGCTAAATGACACAGAATTCACCGCTTAATGCGCATCAGAATTCATTTTAGCAAGAGATCAACGCATTTGGAAGGAAATATCGATTCCAAGAGCATGACGAATCGTTTTTAAGAAAGATAAATTTCGTTATCGTCTGTCAGTGATTTTTTTATTTATTTATTTTCTTTCGATTCACATTTGACTCGGTTGAATGCGAAATTCAAACGATATTCGTTATAACTAAATCGCGCATTTTTTTTTGAAGGATTAAAGTTGTTATAATATCTAAAATCTTTTTTAATATATATTAATGACTGTAAACGTGACTCACAAACCTGGAAACTTAATATCGTTTTTTTGTCATTATTTTTATATACTTTAAAAGTCCTTTAAAACTTGCTATTACAATGGTACACTATTTAAAAATTTATTTTCTAGAAAAATAAAATAATTTAAGTCTGTTTTTGTTCTTAAACGTTATATTTTGACATTTTTTAATTCATTTTTTTTACTAATTGTGTCAAGGAACAATTCTCTTTTTAAATTCAAAAGAATCGAATTGACAAATAAATCAATCTGAATTAAATCTACAAAAGTTTTTGATGTCCTTCGAATGATGCAAGCATGCATCTGTCTCAGAATGAAATTATCATTTAAACCAGGTGAATCAATAAAAACTGATATGATTAACATGTTGCATGTTGATATACTTTGTATTTATTTCTCTCTTTTTTTATTTATCCTGTTTAAATGAAAAGTAAAGAAAGATTCATATATTTTATCATACACTCATTAATTACTTTCTTCGAATCCGAATAAATTCCTAAAGTACAATGAAACAATATTTTATTTTATTAAAATAATTCATATCAGAAAACATTGTAAAACATTATTTTCTGCAGATATGTTTCATATTTAAATTGTCAAAAACTATAGAAACTTACCAAGGTAAATCTTATCAGCAAGGATTTTTCATTAATTGAAAAGCAAACATTGGAATAAATTTTTAGACAATGTTTAACATCAAACTTTTTATGGTTAGTGATAATGTATAGATAAAATATAGCAGTCAATTTATTGATTTACTTGTTCTTTGATTAATCGATTTGTCACATTAATGATATTCATGGTAATACTGTGATAGATAAAATTTTTATTAAATATATTAAGTAAAAAAACAAACGACAGTAAAAATTTAATTCACATTTTCTGGTCAATTAAGAACTAAATTATTTTAATGAGTCATTTTGTGTATGTCTATTTAATAAATTAATAATTTTATATATTAAATATAAGATATATAAAAACCACAGTGTATGGTCAAAAGATAGTAAAAAATTGACATACAATGCAGCACGCTTATTTATGAAATTAAAGCAATGCGTGATTTCAAAATATACAAATAAGGTATTAGACCTAGACTAGAAATAAGGTATTCAGAAAAGTGCCATCAAAGAAACATTATATATGCATGTTATTAAAATTTAAACTGTAATTTAACTCAGAATAAAACTTTAAAAAATTATACATTCTATACTCATTATGAATAGCGGAATTATTTAGATTCTAATAAAACATTAAAAATAAAACTTAATCTCAACCTCCACCCCCAAAAATTATTAATCTTGTGGCCTTGTTATAAAAAAGTATTTAACGAAGTTTATTCATAAAATAGCAAAAACAGTTTATTGTTATGAAAACATTTTCGGTATACATAATATTTGGTGTCACACTGAATAATCTTGATTTTTAGTACAGTTTTAAGTAATTTGTTTAGAAAAAAAATCATCCATTTTTTTATCCTTGAGAAGGGTTTATAGAACTATCTATCAGTGGTGAAAATATCCTTTGGCAAGCATTAATCAACTCTGAAGCATTTGTGCTTCAGATTTATTGATTATTGATTATTATTGATTCATTTATTGACTATTATTCAGTCATTGCAAAGCAACTTTCAAAGTGAATCGTTTTCGAGCTATTAGAAAAAGTAACTCTAAATCGGATAGAGTGAGATTAATTTGTCTACTGACAACAGTGCTTTTAAGGTAACAATTTACAAACATTAGCATAATATTCTTGGAATACTTTGATGATCATTTTTGACCCGTTAATTTAATCAAGTATTGACATAGTATTCTTGGAGCACTTTAATGTAGAATTTTGTCCCATTCATTTAATCAAGCCCTGGCATAGTATTCCTGGAGTACTTTGAGGAGCATTTTTGTCCTATTGATTTAATCAAGCATTGATATAGTATTCTTGAAGCATTTTGATGAATTTTTTTTGCTCCATTCATTATTCCCTATTCAGCATTCAAATTTCTAGTCAAGGTGACGACAGTACTTTTCTCTTTCATAAATTTGTGTCAGAAAATTTAAAATACTTTAAAATTCTAGAGAATACAAATAGTTTTTTATTCCTTCTTCGGATTATAGAGAATCTCAGTTGTAGTAAATTCTACGATATCTTTCGCCAAAGTTTTCCTCGGATTTGGATACTCTTATTTTTGTCAGAAGTCTTCCTTTTTCAGACATATAATAAGGTTGTTAAAGTAATTGTTGTTGTTGGCGTAATTTAATCACAATTGTTTAATATTTGTTTGATTTTTTTACTTAAATTTTAAATAAATAACAGGTTTTAACTGAGTGTAAATTTTTTTTTAATTCCTTCATATTTTCATCCATACTGTACATTATGATATTCATTCATCCATTTTGTTGTACTCAAGACCTTCTTCACTCTAATTTTTATCACTTATTGTTATCTTATATGTCTGTGTATTTTGTCTCTTGTATGTCTCTTTCCAACAATGTAACAACAACTGTGTAATGCGTTTTTTTTTTTGGGGGGGGGGGGGGGTAATCAAGTTCACCTACATCTATACCAAACCAGAAAGGGGACATTTGAGCCCTAGAAACGGTGGTGTGGTGTGGTGCTAAGTGTTAAGTATTTCAGAAAATTGGGAAAAAATTTATTTATTGATATCTTATTCATCATTGCTGATTTTAGTAAAGAAATTAAAGATATTTAATTTCAGAAATAATACATATAAAGGATATTTAAATGCAAAAACTATTTAACTGCAGAAATAAGGCATAAAAAGGATGTTTAATTGCAGAAATAATGCATATAATGTTTAACTGCAGAAATGATACATGCATTGGATGTTATAATTATACGCAAGCGATAGCTGCCGTGCTATTTAAAAATTACATAGTTTTCACCGGAAAACATTGAAACTTCAATATGTTGCTCCAAGATATTTTCTTATTTCCATCATTCATTTCATTAAATCTTGAATAATAACGGTAATTGAGATTTTACATAGTAATAAAATGACTTAACCAAAAAAAGATCACAATAATTTCTGTCTCTCAACGTGACCCAGATAGCATGAGACTCGGAACCAAATGAATTAAGCCTTGACCTTTTTGTTTAAAAGATGTGAAAAAAAACGCTTATTCTCTTCCCTATTTCCCAGCGCTCTCTCTCTCTTGAGTCGCGTTTCTTTTCTGAAACCTTATCTCATCCGACAATTTAATTACATCTGTTGGTTGGCGGTGCATCTTCAATGCGTTTATTTATTGTTTCAGTTTTCTTTCAGTTTTTTTCCTTTCGTGATTAAGTCTTCAGTGAATGATAACAATTTCTTATCCTTTTAAGATGTCTTGCTTTCCATGCGTAGGTGGCTGCAGATGGAGATACTTAAAAGCTTTTTCCACTTTTATCTACGATTGTTGCTCAGGATTTTTTTTTAATTTCACGGCTTTTAGGGCTTGATGTAAAGGAATCATTAAATTATTTATTGTCATATCTTGTTGTAGTTTTTTAATTTTCTTTTCTTCTTATTTGCTAATTTTTAAAACTTTATTCCGAAACTCTTTTTTTTCTTTGTGTTTCGTTGATTTATCGATATTTTAATGCTCTTGAAAAAGCTTCTGTTTTGCTCAAATAAATTCGATATTTCGCTTATAGGTGAATTTTACATGCTTTTAACTTAGAAATTATTAGCTTGAATTTATTAATAGACTATAAGAACAATATCCTACTATAAGGGACTAAAACAAAAATATTTTTGTACTTCAAAAGTTATTGCCAACACTTACAAAAAAGGAAACCTAAAGGAAAGAAAGAGATAATTCATTGGACGTCATAATCATGTGACAAAAGTGGCATCTAATGTCTCGCATTTTACTATACCATCTTCCAATAAGTAATTGAACATCAGTAATAAAAGACATAAACACAATTTATTCTTATTCATTAGTTGGAGAGCCTCCACCTGTGGCAATTACAGCTTTAATTCTCCGGACCTTGCTTTACACAAGTGCTTGGATGATGAACAGAGGTATTTTCTTGCACTCCACTTTGGAATACATGCAAATTCTTCCACCGATTTTAGTTGGTTGCTGCACCCTTTATATCAGCAATCCAACTCGTCCCAGAGGTTTCCTATAAGATTCAAGTCTGGACTCTGGGCAGGCAAATCCAGTCAATCCATACTGTTGCCATCATATCAATCCTTAGTGTACCTCGCAAACTGACAAATGGCAAATTGCTACAGCATAGGGTTCACTAGAATAATGGAATAGGAGTCAGTTTGAGCTCACTACGAGTTGGGATCAAGGGTCCCAGTCCAAACCAAGGGAAACATCTTCAGAGCGAAATTCCACCTCCGCCAAACTTTATTGTAAACGCAATGAATTCTGGCAAACGAAGTTCTCCATGTATACGCCAATTTCAGACTTAAACATCCGACTGGTAGAGCTTTAACCTTGATTTATCGCTCCAAAGGGGCTTATCATACATCTGCAGTTCACTTTCGATGCGTCTTGCACCACCTCAACCGAACGATGTGGTTGGATTTCATAATCAAATGCTTATGAGTGGCAGCGTGACCATGGAAACCAAGCAAATATGCTTCCTTTCGAATAATATTTATCGAAACAGCAGTATCGAATGCTTGTTGAAAATCCTGGCGGATGTGAACGATTTTTTAGTGCTATTTTTCCCGAATTTCTTTGGATAGCACTCGTTAGCAGGCTGCCGGGTCGAAGCACATTCCAAAAATCACCATTCACTTTCCGCTTTTAATCATAAAAGTCACTGTTTATTTTAGAATGTTTAACTTATTAGATATGCCCCTTATGGAACGAAAGTTTCTATGATATCCGCCAATTGCAGCAGTATATGATATCTAAAATGCGTGGAATCTTGCATGTCACTAATGTCAATGTTATTTCCTTATTTATTAGATGCATACATTATGGAACGGTCATTTCTATGATATCCACCAATTGTGTCTTTCCCGTCAGACAGCTCTGAATTGCGTGGCTATCATGAATGTGACTGATTCCAATGCTATTTCCTATATCATGTTTAAGTGCAGTAGGGCTGTCGTCATAGCACAGAGGTAGAGAGTCTTTTTCATGAGCTGCGCTTCCCAGGTTCGAGTTCCGGTCAGGGCATGGTTATTCTTCTGTGTTCTATCTGCGAGGTGAGTAGATGTACCCCCCCTAGTGAAAAGGGGTTGGGAAAGCGAATGTGATGAGTGTGTATCCTCTTCATATGAGTTAGAAGTTAGACTTCTGCCTTCGGGTGCTCAAGGATCCATACCCTCAGATGCCCTTGCACCCCTCTTCCGTTGCAAAACGGACACGTTATCATAATCAAGTACAGAAGGTGTAGATCAGGACCGCAGATACCTCTATTTGAATGGGTGTCAAATTGGTAGATAGTGTGCATTAAAGTGTGTTAATATATCTTTTCACCACCGTAAAATGTTCTAGGAATTATACCTATCATAAATAAGGAAATAATTTTCAGTCGCTAATATTTTAAACTAATATGTTTTACAATTCTACTACATCTGTTAGATTTATGAAACTGTTATCGCTGTTTTAAACCACTCAGATCTCGAGCAATATACTCCAATCAAGGGAAAGTGTAGACTAAAAAGAGGCCGTCAATTGGCTTAAAACAGAAAAATTCATTAATCATATCTCAATAAATTTTAGTTACAGGAAAATTAAATCTTTTGTTTTGTTTAAAATATTAGTCAGTCCAAGATATTTTAATAAATAGGAGAAACCAATCAAGAATACCATATAAAAATTTCGATTCTATAGTTCTTCCAACGGTACATTTATTGATACAACTAACAAAATATATAATTCCTTATAAATATAGAACTTTTTTTCCTACTAAAAATAAATATCTCCCTCAAATTATTTAAAAACTAATTATTCACTATTGGTTAGAATAAACTTCAATGGTGAGAAAATAAAAATCTTATCGAACATATTCTCCCTGGAGTAAGATTGTGGTCTTTTGAATAAATTTTGATCATCAGAATCTTTTCATAAAATAAAATGGAAATGTATCATTTTATTATTAGAATTTTTTTTATCATTTTCCAAACATTACCATTGTAAGAAGAATCTTTTGAAACATTTCAAACAAGTTGCGGTTTCGATTAAAATGATAAAATCTACCTTCGCATGATATTTGTATTTTGTCGTATTTTCAAGCAAATTTGAATCTTCCGGTCACGTTTGAAACACGTTTTTCAAGCTCAAAATTGAGACTCGTGTTTTTGCCAAGTACGTGTTTGGATAAAAAGGCACTATAATTCTTAACGGTGACTGTAATTCACACCAACGCTCGACTTTGCAGAGATTTGTTTTTCACCGTGGTCATCGAGCTATGCCGGAAGTAGAGCACCTTTGTCGTGATGTATATCTAACCTGTTTTAACCTGAATTATTCGTATAGAACTGTTTTTATTGGGGTCTATATTTATTTATTTTTTGCTTGAAATTTATTATGAATAAATAGGTTGTGAGTAAATAATTTTTAATGCCTTTTTTTGTTGTTGTTGATAAACAATCCTTATGGATTCACGGTTTTTTTACTTATACTGTATATTCCTGAGTATTCAACCTAATTTGGTGGAAGGACAGGTCTGATAGTAAAAGCCGAATAAGCTGGTATTCTGTGGACTCATTTCTTTGCCCAGCAATACTCAAAAACAAAGTTTTTATATCAAAACTCTATGTTATAACGCGTATTTCCTCACTTCTTATTGAGTACTAAGTCCCCCGTTTTTCTCAAAAATCACATACAATGAGAACGCGGTCGCAGTCCCGTGAATCATACAAGCAGTTTCCGTTAACGTGTCGATTTAAAATAAAAGACTCTGTACTGATAGTTTATATATATTTATATACTGTACTGCAAGAATTCCTTAGAAAAAATCATAAAGCATACCCTAAGAACAATTCAAAAAGCATTGTGAAATTATAGATAGGAAACAGCGGCAACAATTGAGGTACTGTGTACTCTAACGAACGAATGAACGATGAGCAGATCGCTGCTCTTTTTCCGTCCCGACTAGTATTTTGCTCCCGACATCTAAGAGGGTGGTGGTAAGCGATCGCTTCTAATGTTTTGGCAATGTTGCTAATGCAATGCCCCGCTTTCTTCAATTAAGTACAATAAAGGAAACTAGACCGGATAATACGCAAGTCAGATAATCGTGAACCGGATACTCGGGTGTATACAGTACGCATAATTCCCCATCTTCAATTAAGTAAGACAAAGAAAACTATACAGGATAGTTCGCAAGTCGGATGATCGTGAACCGGATACTCAGGAATATATTGTATACATAATTCCCCATTTTCAATTAGGTACGATCAAGAAAACTAGACCGGATAGCATGAAATCGTATACTCGGGAGTGTACTGTATACATAAACTGGTTCCCCATCACTACAATTACATTAAATGCATATCTAGTACGAAAAATATATAAACAAGCTTATATATGCCCCATACGTTGACAAATTTATGTATAGGACATTTCATCTTTGTTGTTCTCTTGTTCCGCTTTACGACAGAAGGAGGGGTGCAGTAGCTTCTAAGGGAATGAGTCCCTGAGCACTCGAAGGCGGAAGTCTAACTCACACGCGTCACAAACTCTTTTTACGACTTGGACTTCATCCATGCATTTCATTCATTCATCCATAAATCGTAATTTAGATCTGGAACAGAGAACGATCACCTCTGACCCAGTACCTCAGTTTTATTACTTTTGTTATGGAGGACTTTGGGACCACCACAGACTTAACGTGCGCCAGTCACCACACATACGGAGAGTCTTCTTTTGGCGAGTTCAAACTCGCAGCTCATGGGATGCGAGTCCAACGCCTTACAAACCAAGCTATCCTGGCCCCCATTTCATCTTTTGTTGGAGACATGCACATAAAAGCAATTTAAAATTAAAATGGGATTCAGATAGCGTATAAATTCCCCATAATACTATAAAGAATTTTTAAATATTCAAATCGTTTCTAATAAAGTATCTTATTTTGCATACATATTGGTGTCATTATTAAAATTACCATATAAATATCCCGCTCTCTATGGAAACTTGTAAGAGACACCCGTTAATATGCGAATGTTAGATTCAACAGGTATCCTCAATCACATAATCTGTAAGGCTAGGTTATATTACGTTAGGTAAGAGAGAAAATAAGATTAAACAAATAAAATACCAAATCTAAGCAAAAATATCCATAAGAATAAAATTATATTCTTCGTGATATTTAACATCTGTTTTTAAAATTCATCAAGTGCTGTTTATCATTTTTCGATCGAAATTTTTTTTTCCTGCAGCTGAAACTTAAAAATCAAACGAGTAATTGTAGCTGAATTTATTAAAATCAATAATCCGGTTATATTTATTTTTCACTTTGGATGAAACAGGCTTAGATTCTTTATTTATTCTTTTAATGCATTATTTTAGTTTTTAAGTTGTGGCAACATTAATAATCAATCCGATAAAAAGTCTTTTTTAAAATAGTATATCCATTTCTTCGTCTTGAAGCTTCAAAGAATAAAGCTCAACAAAATTGAGTAATTTATGAGAATTTCATTGGTCGGTTTATTTTTTTTATTTATTTATTTTTTTTTTTTTTTGCGCAGTCAGAGAGCAGTATATTTAACATACAGAAATACCTTTCTAAATTGAAACAGAAGATATATCAGCTGAAAATTACAAGATCATTTTTCTTCATAAATGTATTATCAATAATTTTAATTATGACATTTCCATTTTTTTTTTTTTTTTTTTTTGATATTTCCCAAACTATACAGAAAAAAATTATAAAAATCAAGCATATAATTTCTCCAATTTATCTTCACGTCTAAATCACATTAGCTTTTCGTCACCAGAAATAGTATATAATTCTATTTTTTATATATTTATTTTTTTAAAATAGAAAACCTCAGCAAATATCGAAAAATGCCAAATTTTGTTTTCATTCAGATTTAATTATTATCGCTCAGTACATTTTTGACTGAGTTTAATTATTACCATTGTGTAATTACAGATTTCAAAACTTAACTTTGAATTTTGTATTCCTTATTCTAAGAACTGAAATGCAATCGCGTCACGTAGTTTCCATAAAAACGTGATTAAAAAAGATTAAAATGAAATCAGCTATGAATATATCAATGTTTCATGTCAGAATATAATTTCTTGAGCGGCCAAGCACCACGTGCTCGTGAAAGTTAAATTATATTTTTATTCATTTTAATGGTTTCATTGAATGAGTCACTTTAGTATTGCAAGCGACCCAAAAAACTTTGTCTCGCATTGATTGTTTAAAAAAATATCACATTTCCTATTTATTTCCTTTCATATAATCCCGTGCTCAAAATGACATTTTCCTAGGTTTTATTTGCTGTAGTCATTAAATTATTTTTTCAGAGCTTTGTAATGTAATGGCAGATCATAGCTTTTGTAAATGTAATGGCAACACGTGATTAAAAGCTAATTTTTTGAGATGCTCGTGCAGATAATAAAATTTTTATTTTTCACCTACGGATTTTTGTTGACGCCAAAAACCTCATCCCAAAAATATGTTCTGACACGATAATAATTGTATATCATTACAAATATTTAAACGAAAAATTCAAGACAGCAAATATAATTAAAACTCTTGTTTTACACTTTTAATTCATGATGGAATGGGAATGTCTATGTTAACTATAAGTGTGGACTGTTTGTAATATTTGGTTAGTACACGATCAATCTTTATTTAATACCTAAAAATACTTTATTGAGAAATTATTAATCGCAAATAAAAAATTTTATCGTAATTTAATTTAATCTGTATTTTCGTCTTAAAGAGTCTTAATTTCAAATTTTGTATCTTTATTTTTTATATGTTGGAATTGCGGATCGCTACAATTTATTACTTTTAGTTCATTTCTTTATCTTTTTAAAATGTCGATGCATGTCTGTTTTAAAAGAATCACATTCTATGATTTTTTACTGCACTTATTTTCTTTCTTTTGAATAACGTGCAAGAAACAAATAATTTGGTATTAGACTTTTAAAAACTTTTAACCTAATTTTGAAAACTCTTCCAAATTTAATACTTTTTCTTCTTCATATTGTTGAGAAATTCTACAAGTAGTGAGTACCTTTTTTATGTTTCAGTAAAAAATGGTGTCGACTCAACAAAAGCTCTACAAAAAGAGTATAATACTGACACGTACTTCAAAAAAAAAAAGCAAATCCAAAAATTAGACTTTATATATAACTTCGAATAAAAGAACCACACCTTATAGCTATAATAGAAAAAAGAGACAATTTTCTAAAATAAGAATTTTTTATGAAGTAACACAGCTCTCAAGTACAAAATCTTATTCGAGTTAATCAAAAAATATAATATTGTTAACAATAGTTTTCCCTCCCCCCCAAAAAAAATAAAAGAAAAATAAAAAGTAATATATAAAAACAAGAAAAACCCACATCTATTTCCAACTGAGCATCCTTTGCAGAAACAAAGGGAACTAATCAACATGATGCAACTCCCACACACGCAAAAATAATTCCTCACGATAACCGTAACTGTGGAAGCTCCTCTTTTTCCCAATTGCATGGTTTTCCCACAACGTGCTCGCTTCCATTGTCGACCCTGACCTTGCGCCTGATTGTTTGCTCTAAAAGTGTTCCACCTCCTCCCTGCTCCTCCATTTCACGACGCTAGTGACAGGTCAATGGACTGGCCGAGAAGCCTTTTATTTATTTATTTTCCTTTCCCTTTTTAGGGATGTTTTTAATTCTGTATTCTTTACATAAAATGATCAGCGCTATTCGTTGTACCGCTGGATTTTCCATTTACGCCACCTGGGTGGTCAGTCCATGGTGTTGAGGTTGAGGAAAAAGCATCTTCTATCCAAAGGAAATTCCAAAATTATTTAACTGTTGAGTGTACGATTTTATTTATTTTGAACGCGCCGAAAAGAATGAAATTTTCGCTGTTTATATGTAACTGATGACACGATGAAATGGAGTATTTTTGTCTTCGAGGTCATCTTATGGAAAAATTCTGATTTAAGTTGTTTTATCGAGAATTCGCATTTAGTTGTGTATCTCTAACTGAAAAAAAAACAAAAGCAAAATGATTCAGTTATTTATAAACATGGCAGTTTATATCAAAATTTGCATTTTCAAAAATAAGTTTGCAAAGAAGGATTTTATAATCTAGGGAAGCATATTAAAACGGTCTTTGAAATGATTATATAATTTTGATTAATGAAAAAATATTAAAATGATTATTAAAGATTTTTCATCTTGTTCAGCATCTCAATTATTCAAAACGACAAAGAAATTGATATTTTTTTCTATTGTTATCATCATTTGTAAGCTCAAAAAAGTCGTTTGGCACAAATTCGTTGTGCTAAAACTATTATAAAGTGAATTTTCTTTTCTTTTTTTAAATTAGAATTGAGTTTAAACAAAACCATCCTATATGGTTATTTTAAATAACTCTTAATGACTTTTTTTTTCTGCTACATCAGTTATTTTTTTTTTCATCCGTCTAAGTCTTGAAATTTGGAGTATTTTCCATAGAGCATTTCTGTGTAGTGAATTGTGTCTCTCTCTCTGTCTTTCTGTCTTATTTCTTTTTCATTTTTATATGAATGGGGAATATTTTTTGTAATTAAAGTCCTGCAATGACTATATAAAATAATTTTATCGTTAAAATTAATATATTTTTTGTTTTGTTTTATCTTCCGTGAATAATAATATACAAAAAATGTAATTGTAAAAAACATCATTTCTGATATGGAAAAAAAATTAAGTAAATGTTTCATTTGCGGTATTCATTGGGAATGGCATCCATTTTGCGGATATTGGAACTTTAAATTATAAAAAAATCACTTAAAATGACAATTTTCTCTCAAGATAATCAACAAATGCCGTTTCTTAATTTTTGAATGAGTATGACTTGTTCTGTCACGAATTTCTTTGTACTCTTGACAGAGCTGGGGATAGAAATCTACATACTGGTCCTTATGTACAACCTTAAGACCATTTCCTTTTAATTTCTTTACCTACGTATCTGAATTTTGGTAGTACTATTTTAATACTATTTTTCCAAATACTATTTTAAAAAACACCCCAGGTTGCCTTATTATACCATTCATAACAGAGGCTATCTCATACTTGTACAAATAATTGTTCATTTTTTTGTTTATAATATTAATATAATAAAAGATTAAATGAAATCTGTTTTGCATATTTCAATGTATTATATCTGAACATCATTTCTTGAACGGCCAAGCATCACGCGCTCGTGCAAGTTAAATTATATTTTTATTCATTTCAATCGCTTCATTGAATGAGTCACTTTAGTACTGCAAACGATCCAAAAAAAATTCTATCGCATTTATTGTTCAAAAAAATCACATTTTCTATTTAATTCATTTCATATAATCATGTTCTCAAAATGACATTTCTCTATGTTTCATTTGCTGTTGTCATTAACTTATCTTTTTTTAATCAGAGCTTTTGTAAATAAATGCAATGGTAACGCGTTATTAAAAGCTGCTTTTTTGAGATTCTCGTGAAGATAATAATTTTTTTTATTTTTCACCTACTGTTTTTTTTTTATTTTTCGCCTACTGTATTTTTTTATTTTTTTTATTTTTCAACCTGCAATTTTTAATTTTTTGCCTACGGATTTTTGTTGACAAAACCTCATTCCTAAAACAATATAATGTTCTGACATACTAATAAAAGATAGAAAATTACAGAGTGTTGCCCATATTTACCATAGCTTCTTTACTACTTTTAATCGACTTGCCGACACCTACCCTAGACAGCTGCCAACACAAAAATCAATTATTCGATAATATTGAACACCAAAAGTATTAATTCAAAATCGCATGCTTCAAAACAATATAATCAGCAAATAAAAAATTATGGAATTGGTATGGTAAGTTTCTGATGCATCGATGAATTTTTCGCCTTTATGAAGCGAAAAATTCTAGTCACTATTGAACTCACAGCTTGCTTAAGTTTTCAAATATTTTTTTTTTCAAAATCGAATATTTTAAATATATCCAGAAAGAAAGAAATCTTTACTCCACAATCATGTGATTTTTCTATAATTTATCGTTTGCATTTTAGAAAATCTTCTTTCTGAAACCTAATTAAATCATAAATCATCTTACGCTGAAATTTTGCCGCATTCAATAACCAAATTCGATTTTCTTTTCCTTATTATTAATTGCTGAAAATATTGCTAAAACTTCAAATATTTCATTACGTAAAAGTATTTTTAAATGCTATGAAATTGTATAATATATTTAAATTCATTTTTCAAGGTAAATAATTGTTACTGGGCATTAAAATAAACAAATTAGGCACAATCAAAACAGCAAATAATTAAAATACAGTAAAATGCAGAAAACAATCATATTGAATTAACGTAAGAAAATTTTAGAATAAAAAAAAATCTCTACATTTTTTTAAATTCTGCCTGTAAATTTTATTGTACAGTACAATACATATTGTAATGTAGAATAATACGTATTTTAATGTAAAATAGTGTACATAATATCTATTGTAGTATACTTTTTCAACTTATTTCCTGCTTCTCATCTCGAAAATTGTTCACATATTTGAATTTGTTTGCACTTTATAAAAGCCGTCTTAGAATAGAACATTCGAATTCCTAAATTTATTCACCCTAAGAGAAAATCCTCGTGCCAAATATGCAAATTAAAGTGAAACCATCTGCATCGACTTGGATTGAAGACAAGGTCTCCAGGTTACCACAAAAACAGCTGAAACTCTGAATACTAATTTGATTCTTATTGTTTCGAATTATTCATAGATAACTGTCCGTGTCACTGTGTTGATTTGATCATTCATAGGCTTACGTTGTTATTGAAACAATTTGTGGGGCGATTTAAAATTGAATGCAATATTATGTGAGTTAGAAACTATGATTCAAGTGCTTACGGTAATAGTTTAAAAGTTTTCTTGCTTATTTAAAAACCAGTAAAATCAATTTTTCGGAATTTAAATTTGTATAACAAATATTAGTTAAATTACTATGCTTCGTAAAAAAAACATTTGCATTTTTGAAAAGAGAAAAAGATGTTATGATGGATACTCTTAGAATAAAACAGAAAAAGTAAATTCACGAATATAAAATGGGTAAAATGAGATAAAAATTATTTTAGCTCACTGATTTATGCATTCCTCATATAATCTGTGGTATCTTAATAAGTTTTTCAAAGCTCATGCATAAAAATACTGAAACGTTGGCATACAAACGTAAAAAAGAAAAATCTCCTTTGAAACATTTTTTTTACTAATTTTTTCATGACGAGTTAATTTTTGCTCTTACAATCATATAACAAAAATAATAATTGATTATCTTTCAAAAAATTATCAAATGTAACTATGTCATTATTTTTGAGAATTTTTTCTCAAAAATAAATGTAAAATGTAGAATAAAAGCAATTGAATGAAAAAAATGTAAAATCGAATCAGTTGATATGATTTTTTATTAATAAAAGTAATTAATAAAAATAATCAAACTATCGTAGTTTTTTTAACTAAATATCTAGAAACGAGATTAAAGGCAGATGATCCAAAGAATAAAAAAATATTTATTTATTTATTGTAAGTAATGCTTGGTTTTTAGTGTCTTTATGTTTTCAAAACCAATGGAAAATTCGTCGAATGCAATTCTAGAAAGTTGAACAGGAATTCAAATGACTAAACGATATTTGAGTCGATTTCTTTTCTTTTAACTTGTCACTTCCTGTTTTATTTTAAAAGTCAAATGTATCGTTCACCAATTCATATCCACATCAAATCTTTGTAGAATCGGATTTTAAATTTGAAATCTTTCGCTTCCGAATTTGACGCAGATCTTTCAAATAACAAGTCGTGACTCAGTGGTGAGTTGAATCAATATTTAGTAGGTTACAAGATTTTCTTTTCTTTATCTACAATTCGCAAAAATGTGACATATGCTTCAAATCTTCTTCAAATTACCTAGTAGTACCAAGTAAACAGATGACTCATCCCAGCTCACATCTTACACATCTAATCAGAAACTCCTTTTTCCTGCTGCTTTGCTATGCATTCATTTCAAAGCTATTCATTATCATTTGTACAAGCATTTATATTTATTAATGATTGTTTTTTTCCTTTAACGGAAGTTCCTTTTCTGTCCAGAAAATTTCTTCTGAAAAGTCCATATGCAGTTTGTCTTTAAAAAAGTTAATTTTATATGCTGTATTGTCAATTTAGATTCAATTTCTAAAATATGTCCCAAAATTAATGTAAGATTTGAATTCGACACCATTCGTGTGGTGAAGTGTTGGCAACACTAGTAAAAACCCATTTCTTAGCTGATAGTTTAAGATTAATAAAAAGGGAACGTTGCAAGATACAACAATGTGTTAACGGAAGATTTGAAGTAAATGAGAAACAGTTTTTTCCTTTAAATTGCTATATTTTTATTAAATCGTTAAGTACACAGAAAAGTTTTTTTTTGTTCTCAACGTATAAACTTCTTGTGTGCCAACAAGTACACCACAAGGATTTCAGATGCTAATCACCTCACAATTCACAGTAGAATAAATTTCAAGCCGGCTCTCTAGCACAGAGGTAGCGCGTCTTCCTCGTTCTCTAGGAGTCCTGGGTTCGAGTCCCGGTTCGGGCATGGTTGTTCTTCTGTGTAATATATATGAGATGTGTGAATGTGACCCCCTGTAAAAAGGGTCTGTGCAAACAAATGTGGTGAGTGTGTAGCTAAGTCGTACTCTTGGCCCTCGTTGGCGCTACTTCAAAAATAAAAGACGCTCATTCGGCTTAAATATACTAATGTATCATCAGTGGGGCTTGTCCAATGGCATGTGCCATAAGTAACAACAACAATAATAAATTTCAATTATAAAGACGTACGCACGAATGCAATGAAATATGAGGAGAAAAGTAAATACACAAAAATACCTAAAGTACATACACAATGCTCACATACTAACAGAAATACACAGAAGATGCTATCTTACAGTTGAAAATGCAAGCTCAAATAAAAGTAAAATATTCAAAATAGAATTACAAAAAATATATGCAAATATATGTAGACAAACACACTTAAATAAAGTTTAAATAATACGACGGGAAATACTATTAATATATGTACAAAAGGAAATGTAAGATGATTTATTCTGCACAAATGCAGATAAATGAGGAGGACAAGCTATATTGATCTTTAGAAGACAATTCCTGAGTTTACATCTTTCGAGAATAAATTTGCCGCATCCAAATATCAATTTTTGACATCCTGAGATGCACTATTGTAGCACGAACACTTATCAATCGGTGACAAATTGAAACGCTTTAATTATTCTTTAAAGTTTCCAGGCCTAGTTAGAAACTGGATTATCTTAAAATTTGACACAAAGTAGAAAGCCTTTAATCGACTCTGTTGGGATGAAATAAATTCCTTAGTAAATTGCGCATTAGTAGATACATGGAATACTTTATAACAAGCATCTACAGAATAACACATAGAACAAATATCCACGCTTTGTTTGCACATATGTACTTTTTTGTCGGAACTTTCCATGACCATTTTATAATTCAGACTGAATTTCATTAAGCCAGTTTTGAATTTCTTCTTTTAATACACGCAGATTTGTGATTTTGTTTTCCATTGTCAAATGCTCTAGTTTTCTATTTATTAACGCTAAACTGCCAGTCGTCAAATGTTTTTTAATAAATTTTTACAACGCTTTACGACCGGAATTGTGGCAAATTCAAACTTTGCATTAATGTTGGGACACAATTTAAAATGGCGATCACAATATTCGAAACTTTCAAAACTCATGCTTTATTGAACTGCACGTCCATTACTTTTATGATAATATTGTGAAGAAATTAAAATTACTTAATTCCTTTTACTCGGAATGATTTACAGGAAAAAAGATGTCTAAATTTTCTGTTAACAAAAAAGAGGTTAATTTTCTTTCAACATTATTTTTACATATGTGATTTTTTTTTTCAATTTTAAGGCAGCAGGCATAAGAATGGAGTAATCAAATTCATTTCATCCTTAAATCTGCTGTGAAATCTTAATTCTAGAGCCAGACATTTTTTCTAGACTCGAATGATTGTTGTTTTCAATAAATCGAACGAAAGAAAGAAACGGTTGCCAATGGCTTGGAAGGGAGGCTTTTTGCTGTACCTTCCGGCGTTTGCATTGTGTTTTTAGAAAGAAATCTCATCTCTTCGGTAGTGGTAAAAAAAGAGAACTTTTTTTTTATTTCTCTTTTTCTCATTCTTCCGTAAAGTTTTATTCATTTCTCAAAAACCTCGTGCTAAAACAACGCCGCTAATGAATGAATGGCAGGAATCGGGGATGAAAAGGAAAGTAATAAGAAAGAAAATAATAGAAAAGGAAAGAATAAAAAAATGTTTTGATGGAAGTCAAGAAAAGGGGAGTTGAGATGTTTCGGATCAGTGCTATCGTTTGCGTGAGCTGAGAACTTCCGGTGCTGATGGAGTTTCTGTATAGTTGATTTACTTTTTTGCGCTCTTGTAACTGAAGTTAACTTTTACAGGGAAAGCAGACGATATTAATAGTAACAGAAAATTGATTTTTTTTTCTTTTTGGAAAGTGTAATTTTTGTTTCTAAAGGGTGAAGCATATTTCTTTTATATTCTGTATCTCTAGTAGTTACACGATCAAAAAATTGCATATAGTATTTCTGTTAGAATATAATAGAAGTAAATACATTGTACAAATGTTTGAATGTTCCTTTCTTCTTCTAGACCAATTTAAAATAAAACTGGTAAATCCATTATTTAAGAAATGGAAAAAGTATTGTGGTAATAAAATAATAAGAAATTTCTTTGCGTTTAGAAAAGGAGGATGTTTTAAAGTTAAATTCTGAAGCATTTAGAAACATTCTAAATGACTATTGAACTTTTTTCATTTTAAGACATTTGTAAAATTCCTTAAAATTTTATAAAGCATTCTGTATTATTCTCGAATTATTTGAAAATTTATTGCACTTTGTATTTAGCATTATAGAACATTGCATAGCATTATAGAACATTGTATAATTTATGACTATAGTTAATTTAACTTATTAGCGAGTACTTTTAATTGTATTGGAAATATTACAGATATACCAAAGATAACAAGGAAATTTCTAAACACTTAAGAATATTTATAGCTATATTAAGTTTTGGAAGATTTATAACGCATTTTGGAACATTCAGCAGTATCATAAAATCCGTTTTAAAGGGATTTATACAGCGTAAAATGGGCTGAAACTCATAGATGATTTATATTTGCCTTAGAAAGTTTGGAATTTTTAGTAGAACTTAGAATGTTTGTAAACAAGAAATGGCATGTAGAGAAATTTTGATCCAGACCATCAGAAGATTTAAGAATTAATTTTGATAGTATAATAATCTTATGGGATTCTAAATCATGAAATAGGCTACATATATACTTTATGACAATTTCCACTTAAAGAAAGGCTAGAGAATCTGTCATTACGCACAATATTTGTATTCCTACTGGATTGGAAAATATTTGCAATTATTAGTATACAATTTAGTTTTTGAAAAATATAACTTTATGTTTAAAAAAAATTTAGTTCTTATGAAGATTTTTTTTAAATCATTTACCAAATTTAATTTGTCTAGCTCTCAGTATTTTTATCATCTCCGAACATGATGTTATTTTGGGAATGAGGTAGATAAAAATCCGCAAGCGAAAAATAAAAAAAAAACGTTGGCGAAAAATAAAAATTTTACTATCTGAACGAACATCACAAAAAATCAGCTTTTAATGCGTGTTGCCATCGCATTTACAAAAGCTCTGATTTAAAAAAATAAGTGAAAGACTACAGCAAATAAAATCTTGATAATGTAATTTTTTAGCACGTGATGATATGAAATGAAATAAACAGGAAACGAGATATTTTTTTTAAACAACCATTGCGAAGTAAAGTTTTTTTGGATTGTTTGCAATACTAAAGTGACTCCTTCAGTGAAACATTTAAAATGAATAAAAGTATAATTTAACTTGCACGGGCACATGATGCCTGGCCGTTCAAGAAATGATGCTCTGACATGATACATTGAAATATGCAGAGCAGATTTCATTTCAATCTTCTTTTTTTTTTCTTTTTCTTTCTTTTTTTTTCTTTTTTCTTCTTCTTCTTTTTTTTTTTTTTGCATATATAAACAGAATGGTCATCTGAAATAAATCCTGCTCTCATTATTTAAAATTCGGGAGGGTTTAAAATTTATGGTACCATTCAAATCATTAAATTTCTTTTTCTATTTTATTTTGAGACTACAATATGCTTCTATTAAATAAGTTGTAAGAAAATAAAAAGAGTTATTTAATTAGCTCAGATTAAATTTCATTTCCGATATACAACTTTTTGTTTGTCACTTTTTGCGAAATTTTTCTTCCATGATTCTTGTCTTCTTCTTTTTTTTTTTTTTTTTTGAAAATTTACTCTAAATGATAGCGTGCGCCCACGCGACTGTCCAGATGCACGAAAATTTTAGTTACAACGCAGTTGTCACAAACATAATAACTAAAAATTCTCCAAAACTTTATTTAAAAATTTACTTTCATTTTTTTAGTAAAAAGTATTAAACTTGGAGAAAATTTGCACCAAAATTAAATTTATATCACTAAAGAGGTACATTTTTTGAAGTAGTGTAAAAATGATGCGACTTCATAATCCATAGCTGCTTTATTTAAACAGTAATATATTGTTTAAATGTTAATTAAAAATCTAATCGAAATACTAAAACTTAAGTTTAGTGATTAATCCTACTTTAATTTGGACTATTCAAGAAGTAACTG
>JAOUZG010035618.1:213903-229436 GCA_026289955.1 Argiope argentata
CATTATCACGTTAAAAAAATAGCTTTCCAAAGTAAATACTACCTCAATTTAAATTGAATTTTTTTTTTCATTTAATATTTTATCTGATTTTGTGTTTTAATCTAATGAAAATATTGAAACTTCAATTTTATTGA
Source organism: Argiope argentata (assembly GCA_026289955.1). Taxonomy (NCBI): domain Eukaryota; kingdom Metazoa; phylum Arthropoda; class Arachnida; order Araneae; family Araneidae; genus Argiope; species Argiope argentata. Next base: position 214,038 of record JAOUZG010035618.1, read on the forward strand.
TTAATTCTACTTTAATTTTGACTATTCAAGAAGTAACTGCATACCAACAACTAGCTATAAGTTCAAATGTTTCTCCTTATGGAAAAATTGTCGTTTTGAGTTAATTTGGTTGCCAGCATTACGGATAGCATGTCAGTCTCAAAATATTATCACGTTAAAAAAAATAGTTTTCCAAAGTAAATACTATCTCAAATTAAATTGAATTTTTTGCTTTCATTTAAGTTTTTTTATCTGATTTTCTGTTCGATATTTATCATGCTAACGTTCAACAGATTATTCAGTTTGTTTATTATTTTTCCTCAATTTGCACATTTTTGTAACGAAAAAAAAGTATTTTATGTTTTTCTTACAGTACTGCATGTCTTTCGAGCTTTTCATCAAGCGAGTTTTTGTTCGCATATTATTTTTGAAAACAGAGCAGGTGCAAAAGTAAATTTTTTCGTCGCTTGCAACAACAAAATGGAGGATTGTGGGTAATTTCATTGCGCGTATGCGGAAGAGAAGACTCATTTTCACTTTAAGAACCCGTAAATCAAGGTAATAGGAAAGATGAATCATAAAAGTGACGAAAGCGTTGCTCTTAAAAGCTTTGTGCTGTGAAAAGTCATTATCATTAACGTTTCTTTGTATTATTTTTTTGATGTTAATGAAATTTCACACGGGTCCCGCTTGCATTTACGTAATCCGTTTTTTTTTTATTCCAGAATAAATATTTTTCTTTTACAGAAATATTTCCGCAAAAGAAATTTCAATTTTGTTCTTATAATAGAAATCCCACGCTCTTACTCCTTTCCGTGAGAAATTTGATATCGATATAGCATCACTTCCCTATAAAAAAATAATTCTATTAAAAAACGAGGCAGATTCGCATCGTCATATTGAAAATTCAGATTATAAATGAGTAAATTGTTGCAAAAAAAATAATTAATTTAAAATTATTCTTATCTGGAAAAGCTAAATATCTGAGACTGAATTTTAAAAAACGCATTAAATTCGGAAATAAACTGAAAATGAGTTTTAAAATAAATAATGCATTTCCTTAGCTGAAAAATTACATATGGCGAAGTTTGGTACAGTTGAGAAGAACGGATATTTACTACACATATTCGGAATAAAATGTAGAAGCAGTAGCTAAAATAAAATTTTGATATTTGAATGTTGTTTGAACTCAGGGTTGCACATCAAATGTTACTAATTATATAAATAATAAATTACTATTCTTTATTTTCTGGATATTTGTCAAAACAAACGCATAAATAAAGGAGAAACAACAAGGAAGTATTTTTAACGATAGTTGTTCGAAATATTTGCTGGAATAAAACATTTTTAACTTTAAAGTTCTTTCTATCTAGCCTTCGAGTCTATCTCGAGTCAAAATCATTATGTATCCATATCCACATTACAACTCCAAATCGCATTGATCCAGATAGATGAAATTCGGCATGTGATTTTACATCACTGAATTGTAGATCTCTTGGAATCTACAAAATTCGTAAAAGGTTGTCTTTGTATCATTTGTGGCTTATGTGAGCATGGTTATTCATAAGCATAATAGACTAGATAAATGACTTTTGGTATATAACCTTTAAACTAAAGTTGAAGGTTTAATTTTGGATTAAACTTAACTCATTTCAAGTGGTAAACTATTTGTCCGTTTGTCAATGTATGCATGTGAATGTGAAAAAGATAGGACTCTAGATAAAGGAAATTCGTTATAGGTCTTTTTCGATGTAAAGATTGAAAGTCTAAGGTTTATAGCTTAATGTAAAATGTATATAATATTTTTAGAAGTATCTTTTCGCTATATTACGAAGCAAAACATAAAATGTGTCACATTGATTAAAGCTCTAGGGGAAAATTTCCACTATGTCGATAGTAAATATTTTATATATAATTGTAATATATCTTATTTTCTGCTTTACTGTTAAATTAATCCATCAATATTTGTTGGATGGTGAATTCCCAGTTTTTTACCCAACATATTCGTTTTAGTCCAACATTTTATTGATTGAAGTGAAATCCTTCTCTTTTATGTGCAATAAATATTTTGATTCCATTATAGATTCGAAACCAAATATATGTTTAAAATAATATGAAAAACCAATGAAATCAATAATAAGAAACAAAGATCAATTATACAACTGCAATCATTGGTCCTATTTAGGTCATTTTTATTTCATAAAAAAACTTATAGAATATCTAGATTTGCTATGCAATCCTTTAATACATATATAGAAATGCCATGCGATCCTTTGATACATATCTAGATATGCTATCAAGAGCGTTTACTATCCTTGATCCTCCATTGTGAGAAATCGATTAAAAAACACTTCTTATCTGCCTTTTCTCCATGAGGAAAACAAGCTACTTAAGATCTGCAACTATAATAACTGAAATTATTTCAAAAAAATTTATTCCATGTAAAATTTATGACTCATACATGCAACATTAATGATTGTGCGTTCCTTGCCCGTCTTTGTTTTCGAGAGAAATCGAATGAACTCTTTTTATCTGCTCATTTTCTATTGAATATACCCAAGACAAAATCTTCCAGCAATAACCCTTGTACCAATTTCGACAATTTTTGTTTCACATGAGTGTTCATATATCTAGATATGGCATGAATGGTTTTCAACACCCATTTTCTCCATTTAAAGAGATAAAGAAAATAAAACTTTGAAAGAGTCATTAACCTCAACAAGACCTACTGAAGATGTCTTGGCGCAGAGGTAACGTATCTACCCCGTGATCTGGGCGTCCTGGGCTCGAATTGCCGGTTTGGGCATGGTTGTTCTTCTTCTGTGTTCTATCTATGAGGTGTGTGAATGTGTAGTGTAGCTAAGCCGTACTCTTGGCCTAGTCGGCGCTACTTCAAAAACAGGAGACGCTCATTCGGCTTAAAATCGCTGGCGGACGGCAGCGCACTTGTCCATGGCAAGTTTCATGAGTAACAACAACAGTTTTCAGTCCACAAAACTGAACTCTTAATAATGACAACATATTTTATCGTTGCTTTTTGAAATCCCTGAACGCAGCCTACAGAATCTGTGCCATTTTTCTGACAACGCTTAGTAAAATAATAATTACTTAATCTCTACTTTCCTTTTCTGCTCGTAAAAGTGGGTTAATTTTCCTAATGGTTTCTTTTGGCGCGGAAAATGTTTCGATTAAAAAATTTAAAAGAATGTTTTTTTTCGCAAGGGAGAATTCCCAGGAGTGTCATTAGCACCTTCCGAACAAAACAAAGGAACCGCTGTTCGTTTGTCAAAACAAGTCGTTTTTGCATGTGTAGAGAGAGAGGGATAGAGATTCTCAACTTCAATCAACGGCACCATCAACGATTTTGATGAATGAAGGCTCTGTATTTCAAAAGAGGAAAGATAAGTCATCATTTTTGGTAATTATCTCACCCTCTAGCATTCCAGCCTCGTTAGGCTAGTTCGATCCGCAGACAATTTTTATCTGGCTTTTCTTCTTGAATATAAATGCCGATCAGGGTTCATTCTTATTTTAAAATATAGCTGGCTTAATAAGTGTGAGACCTTTCGATCGTCCAATAAAATCATCTCACAAATTATTTCAGGATGTATTTTTTATATGCAGGTTAAGTAAATACAGACTGTTACAAATAATGCTTGTATATTTTGGGTACTATAAATACTTTATAAGGCATAATTATAAATACACAATATACATTATTCAGCACTATTTGCCATTAATAGTTTAGAACAGCTGTTAAAACGTGCCAATTTTGTCAAGTTATAATATTAATAGTATAGCAACACAGGAGTTGTTTGGGGTACTTTTTAACTTGATCAGATGACAAGACTACCTCTGTGACAGAAAGCACAGAGGTAGTACGTCTTCCTCGTGTTCTGGGATTCCCGGTTCAGGTATGGTTGTTCTTCTGTGTGCTATGTGCAAATGTTCCCCCCCCCCCTTTATTCTTGGCCCTAGTTGGCGCTACTTCAAAAACAAGAGACACTCCTTTCGGCTTAAATCTGCCGCTGTATCAGCGGGGGCTTGCCCATAGGCAAGTGCCATAAGTAACAACAACAATAGCTTGACACCTGAGAAAAGGATAAAAATATATTCTACCATGGCTGATCGAATCCCGATATTTATTTCTAGTGACTTAAAGGGGGCTTAATTATTTTCTTATTCATACATTAGAATGCCCATTTTAATATATCCTGAAAATTACTGTTCAGTAAATGTATCCTTATCATAATCGTCTTGAATAATTGAAAGAACTGAAAGAATGTTATGCCGGAATAAATTAAATATTAGGCGAGTTTCTTTTGAAAGTGGTTTCAATCCATTTTTAAAAATAAAATATAGCATAATTTTTGATTAATTTAATACAAACTTATTGCTTATAATAAATTAATATTTAATGCTTTTAAAATATCGATGTTTTGTACAATTTAAAAAAAGATTAATAAAAGAAATTACTTTGCGATTTATTTATGAAGGAGGTGTAAGTCTATAGACATAGGTTACAGGGTCACATGGTTACACTTGTTTTCTTTCAAAGATAGAAAATCATCTTTTTATTTTTTACTTTTAAAGCCTCATAATTTCATATTAATATCCGATATGAAATAAATATAAATAAATCATGTTTTATGCCAATTCAAGCAAGAAATAATAATAATAATTGATGCTAATTTAAATTATATATAAAGATAAATAATATTAAAGATTAAAAAATATTACTTCTATTTTATTTCTTGTTATTATTTATTAATAAAATTTGTTTAACACGAAATATATTTAAAACTATATTTAGTTTTTAATCATTGAAATTAAATGATTTGCACATTCATTAAATCGGAAAATGATGTAAATCCTTTTACAGCCTACAAATATATATTATTTTACTTAAATATACCTAAAATAAATTATATTTATGAAATTATCTTTTAATAAAATGATATAAACATTGTCAGTTTTTATATAATTAACTTTTTTTAATTAGCATATATTAAATAATTTTCCCGATAAAAGATAAAAATAAAATTGTACTTGTCACAAAATAAAAGTTAATCCCCTAAATAGTTCCTATATAATTAATTTGCTGCAAATTATTATCATGTCAGAACATGATGTTATTTTTGGGATGAGGTTTTGGGCGTCAACAAAAATCCATAGACGAAAAATAATAATTTTATAATCTGCACAATCATCTCAAAAAATCAGCTTTTAATCACGCGTTGCGATTGCATTTACAAAAACTCTGAATTAAAAAAAATAAGTTAACTACTGCAGCAAATGAAACCTAGAAAAATATCAATTTTAGCACGTGGTTATATGAGATGAAATAAATAGAAAATGTGATATTTTTTAAACGATAAATGGAAGACAAAGTTTGTTTGATCGTTTGTAATACTAAAGTTACTAATTCAATGAAAGAATTCATACAAATAAAAATATATAATTTAACTTGCACGAGCACGTGGTGCTTCAATGAGGGATCAATGGGATGAGATTTTTGGCATCATCAAAAATACATGGGCAAGGAATTGAAATTTTAAATTTCAACGGTCTCAAAAATAGGCCTTAGAAGACTCAAAAATATTGGTAAATGGCTGCAATTTTGAAATAAAGACCTTTTTAATATCCAATTTGCCACTTTTTTTTCAATGATTTTTTCAGCTTCTTTTTAAAAAATAGTTTAAATCGTTTGATTAATTCATACGTTTGCAAAATCTGCCACTTTTGTTGAGAAGTTTTCTTCAAACATTAATAAAAAATCTTTTTAAAAGTAGATTAGATTGTTTAATTAATTAAAACGTTTTCAATGATTGGCAGTTCAAGAAATTATGTTCTGACATGACACATTGAAATATGTATAGCAGATTTCAATTTTAATTTTTTATTGGTACATACATTATTTTATATCTCATATTATGCATATTTATATATTTTTTTTCTTTGTTTCAGGTAAGATGAAATTTTGTCATTTCTTGTGGACTTTAATTTATTTCAGATATTTTGGTATGTAATTTTTTACTTGTTTTCATTCTTATTACTATAGTGTATAATTATGTTTGTTTGTTTGTTTTATAAGATTACGAGAGAATATTTGTTTTATAACAATAAACAAGATTCCTTAAAAAATCGTATTTAACCATCAAATAACATCTACTCTATGCCTGTAAAACGAAAGAATATTTTTCAGCAAGCATGATTGAATTAACGTGAAACTGTTATTAATTTTCTGGTGGTTTTATTTTATTATTTTATGATAAACATTTCTTACTAGGTGGTGACATAATCTACCCAGAATTGTATTATTCTATGCATAATTCATTTTCAGATAAATTGTTTAAGTAATACAAAATCATACTGGGAAATTCGCAGGTGTTTCTACTAAATTATTCTGTAGTGTGATTTGAATGATTGTTTTGCATAGAGTGTTTTTCATGACATTGTTAATTACATTTCTTGAAACTTTTACCATTTTGTATCTAATCATGGTAAAAGAGCAGGTGATGCATGACCATTGTCGCATAAAATTGTATTTTAACCGCCTGTTTATCTTTCGGATTAAACTGAAAAAGAAACGTAAAGCAATTTAATAACTGTTTCTACATACATCTTGAATACAAGCCAGTTAGAATAAGGGTGAAAAAATTGAAAGTATGTTGTGTAAGTACGATTTTTATTCAGTAATTTTTAGGTCAAATAAAAAAATTGCAAAATAAAACTTAAATTATCCCGAAATGTAACAAAAACAACTGAATTTGATAATTTATCAAGAAAATATTCTAAAAAAATGCTCTGTAATCATGATGTTTGCTTACTTTTTTTGGCACTTTCTTAAATTAATTATCTTGCAAAATTTTAAAAGAAATTTATTTAAGGTAAATTATTTATCGAGATAAACAGAAAAGAAAAGATAATTTCATTTATAAATTATCAATAATGTTTATTTCTTTCATTAATTTATTTTAATTTCCTTTTTTTTCCTTTCTTGTTTGTTGTGAACAACTCGATATCTGTTATCTGATACCTGTGATTATGTGTCCTGTAAAGCTGATATGTGGAAACGATGTAATTGAGTTTTCTCCCCAGGTTTAAAGTACTTTAAAACATTAATAATTTCACAAATGATCCATTTGAATCATTCATGAATAATTTTTCTAGGCGAAAACAAATTATCTCCAATATACATGTATGTTTAATTTGCATTAATTTTAATTTAGTAATGCCCCCAATGTTTGAAATACTTTAAAACTTCAATTATTTAACAAACAATCCATTCGGTCTTTTGTTATTGTTTACAGATCATTTTTCCCAGACGAAGAAAATTACCTATATACATGTATGTTTAATGTATATTATGTTCAATTGGGTGATATTCCCCATACTTGAAGTACTTTAAAACTTCAATGATGTAACAAGTAATCCATTTGGCCCTGTGTTATTTATTGTTCATGAATCCTTTTTCCAAGCGGATACAAACTACTCCTATATGCAAGTATATTTAATTTATATTAGATTTAATTTAGTGCTATCTCCCAGATTTGAAGTACTTAAAACATTAATGATTCAACGAGTAATCCATTCGACCCTTTGTTGTACTTGAATCATTTTTCCAGGCGAAAACGAACTACCTTCTATATGCACATATATTTAGTTTATATTAGATTTAATACAGTGCTATTGCCCATATTTGAAGTACTTAAAACATTAATGGTTTAACGAGTTATCCATTCGATCCTTTGTTGTACTTGAATCCTATTTCTAAGCGGATACAAACTACTCCTATATGCAAGTATATTTAGTTTATATTAGATTTAATACAGTGCTATTGCCCATATTTGAAGTACTTAAAACATTAATGATTTAACAAGTAATCCATTCGATCCTTTGTTGTACTTGAATCATTTTTCCAGGCGAAAACGAACTACCTTCTATATGCACATATATTTAGTTTATATTAGATTTAATACAGTGCTATTGCCCATATTTGAAGTACTTAAAACATTAATGATTTAACGAGTTATCCATTCGATCCTTTGTTGTACTTGAATCCTTTTTCTAAGCGGATACAAACTACTCCTATATGCAAGTATATTTAGTTTATATTAGATTTAATACAGTGCTATTGCCCATATTTGAAGTACTTAAAATATTAATGATTTAACAAGTAATCCATTCGATCCTTTGTTGTACTTGAATCATTTTTCCAGGCGAAGACGAACTACCTTCTATATGCACTTATATTTAGTTTATATTAGATTTAATACAGTACTATTGCCCATATTTGAAGTACTTAAAACATTAATGATTTAACGAGTAATCCATTCGATCCTTTGTTGTACTTGAATCATTTTTCCTGGCGAAGACAAACTACCTCCTATATAAGCATTTGTTTGATATGTATTCTGAAGTTAATGAGATCTATCTCCGTTCCTCATGATATTTATTAACTAAATATTTAACCAACTAACTTTCATCAACATCGAGTCATATCCAATTCTTTAGTCTGACCATGGGAACAGATTTCAAATTTCGCTTCTGGTCGAACACCGTATCCGTAAAAGGAATAAATAACTCTCGATTCCATTCGGGATTTAAGCGAATCCTTTATGTATACAAAGGAAGAGGGTGGGAGATTCTCATGAGAATCTGACTACTCCCCTTCCCCACGGGGAAAGTGAAAGCTCTCCCCAGGCAGAATTAGATTCGACCCCTTGTTATTTAAAACTCCCTAGTTTCGGAGAGAATGTCCACTTCAATCAGCTGTTTCCCACGATTATTTACGAATACATTTGTTATTTATCCAATGGGAGCCATTAAGTGAATCTCCCCAAAGTGTGTTAACTGATTTGTGGTCATAAACCTTATTGGAAATGTGATGGACTCAGTGAAGCGCATTCAAATATAACTAGAAGCGCCATTGAAACATTTACCTAGATAAAACACTAAATTAGCAATAATAATTAAATTTAAAGTAAAATTCAAGATCAAAAGTAAAAAATACAATGAATCCGGCCTGAAGACCTTTTCAAGGGTCATCCTAAGGCAGGGATTCAAATATTCTAATAATTCAAATATTCTGTATATTCTGATTTAGGTTTTACTATCTTTTGTTTGATCTTAACAATATGTATAATATATTTGGGTTCAAATGTGTTCTTATATTTCTGGGATACTAATATATCTCTAAGGTCTCAATGTTCTGGGATTTTTGGATCACGAGGGTTCAATTTTTGACAAAATTGTCAGATCCCTCACAGAAAAAATCCCTGGTTTGAAATAAACACAAAGTTCTTTTTAATTTTTTATATTTTGGTTCAGGAATTTGGTCTTGTTTTTTTTCCATATTTATCTTTGATATGATAGTTACCAAGATAAGCCTCATCCAAGAAACGAATTTTCAAGAAAAAAACTCATCCAAGAATCCAATTTTTAAGAGAAAATTCATCCAGGAATTAAAATTTCAAGAGAAAATACATTCCACACTTTTAAGATTCGCATATACCAATATTCTGCATAATTATATGAGTAAAAACTGCCAGAATTGGAAAAAATAGCTCTTTTTGTTTCAAGGAAGATAGATGAAGTTAAAAAAATGCAGAGGTATCAATTCATTTGTTTAAAATCGATTTGCATTTCATTTAGCTTCACCTAGCATTTTGCCTTGTATTTTTTTTCCTCTGATAGATATACAGTAAGTTCCTATATAAAATTGGTAAATCACAATTTGTACTTTTTACAAGATCATAAATTGACTTCACTCGGGAATATTTTCCATTACTATTTTCATTCTTAAATGTAGTACGTAATTTATTTCATATAAATATATATTTCTTATTTTCTTTAATACTTTAGCGATGAAAACTTACATCTAAAATAATGCCAATTTTATAACATATTTATCAGTTATTTTTAAAAATAATAAAACATTGAAATCTTATTGGAAATTGAACATTGGCTTTAGAATGGTAAAGTTTATTTATAGTAACAATAAGTAGCATTTTCTGTGTAATATGAATTACATATTAATATTTATGCAGTACAATATAAAGCTTATCTCTTACAATAAAATGTACGTGTGACCACAAACACAGATCAATTAAGTTTTAGCTTGAGAGCCAAAACATCATTATTTCAAGATTCGATTCCACCTAATATTAGCTGCATAAAATAATCTGGGTTTATTAAATTGGTTGCATTTAATGATTATATATCACCTTCTGGTGTTCCAAAATGTACGGATAGAAGAATATTCTCCTTTTCATCTGACCACATTCTTGAAACACTATGTACAAGCAGGTTTTTCAAAACCTTAAATAACATATCATCCCTAAAGTTTGTATAATAATGTACAAATCTTAAAATAACATTTTAGAACTAATAAAATTTATCTAACGCAATTTTCTATACTTCATCTGAATGTCACATAATTTAGGCTACATAATATTGTTTTTTTATTTTTAATTGATAAAAAAATACAATCAACACATAATTTAACCAGTGCTGTATTAATTCGTGATTTTTGCTCATTGTAGAAACGTTGGGACTTATCATAATGCCACTTAGAAAACGGTAAAAATTTAAAATTACTATTTTGCGTTCTAACGCCTAGCTTTAGAATTTTATTTAATGTTGAATCACGAATGTAAGTGTGTGGCTTGAACATTTATATCTTTTTAAAAGATATCATTATACGTTGGTTTCATTGAATCATTTTGAAACATATCTTGCTATAAAAATAAAGCACCACACAATTTTAGAGCGAATTTCGATTAATGTTCTTAAGGGGACAAAAATTTTGGAATAAAATTTAGCTGTCCGCAGCTGATCATGTGAAGTGGAAAATATCTTTTGCTATTTTTAAATATTATCTTTTTTCAGGATATTGTGTATAAAGTTGTAGATTTTTCGTTTCATGAACAGACAAATAGTATTAAAGTGCAAAGTAAGTAGCATTATTAATCGGTAAGGGAAAAACTATCATTATTAAACACAGAAAGAAAATAAATATTACTGAAGCAACATCGCTGGTAACAAGAGAAGATGGTCGACACAGAAATTAATTGCAACCGTAGAAACAGTAAATAAAATAATTTAAATCAATATTTACAAGTAAAGCAAGCAAAAAAGGGTAATGTTCCCCAATTTTTGGCGGGACATGTAGCTGAACGTTGAAAAGTTTGTAGAACTCTATATGAAAACTATTTAACTTTAAATAAATCGAAATATATTGTGACTCATGATCAAGAATAGATTTATCTAAATAAATGAAACGAAAATGGGTCTACTTCTATTTAAAGAAAAAGAAAGGAGCATTCTTAATTTCGTCTCTACAAAGAAAGTTTTAGTAAGGAATTTATGATTGTTGCAGGGTTTTAAAGTGGAAAATTAAAATGGGAAAATTGGAGGGAAATTTTAAAATCGACTCATACTGACAAGAGAAAATTTTCTATCCGTTATTTACAGCAGAAATTCCAGTTCTTAATCCCAGTGACTTTGAAAGAGTGAATAATCATACAGAAAAAGCTAGAAATCATAGTAGGAAAGTGTCACTACATTCCTTTAAAAATTTTTAAAAAAATTGTCAGTTATACATCAAAGATACCTAGTGTTTTTACAACATATTGCTGAAAAGCCTCTTGATGTTTCATTTGTAGATAATTGTATGCCCTTAATTGTAAGCCCTTATTAAGCGCATACCTGCTTCGATTGATAGAGTCAAGAAAGTAGTAGACTTTGAATGGAAATCAATGCACATTTTACCAAAATCCCTTTTATCACGTGAATCACAATGTATAGTCCAAAAGTCATTGAATATTTTAAAAAATAATCTTTACACTTACACATTCATTAAATGGCACAATCGTTCTTAAAATGTGTAAACACCCTCTACAGAATTTTTGCTTCCAAGGATACTTTTTTAACATTTCAAATTGTCAAAGTATTCATAACCTTGATTCAACAAATTAAAGGATGTACAGTGGAATCATCGTTTAATAGTAATCGAATTTGGCTGAAAAATTTTACGACTGAGTTAATGTATGTTCCGAAAAGTTCCTTATTGATGCCCTGTAGAACTCGGAAAAATGCAAAGTCTGTTGGTCATATTTTTAATCTATATACCATTATCAAATAATTAAGATCAAAGATAGATTAGATTATTTAAAATAAAATTGCATAGAAGTAATTTTATATTTCTGAAAACAAAATTAAACACTATTTTAAACTTATTATGCATATTAGTGCATGAACGCTATTATTTTCTAAATGTGGTGGCAATAACTTCGAATTTTTATTTGTTTAAAATTATCACTGGAATCGTGGCTGCATGTGACAAGTATTTACATGATTTTAGATAGTTGACCTATTATGCTTTTTTTTATCTCTTGATCTATATTTAGGTTAAATATTTTTATCTCCGAAAATATAATTATTCTAACAATTAACTGGATATTGCTTACAAATGATTTTTTACTGTCTAATGCTTATCTTTTTAAGAAGGCAATAATTCTTCTTCTAAATCGATTAATTCCCACGACGATTGCACCTGCCAGAAATATTCTCACACTTAGTGAGATATGATCTACATAGTAGCAAATAATATATTCTTTTCTATTTCTCCTTGTGGGATATATTGCCGATTAACCTACTCTTTTTTCCCCTCTGAATAGGCATTAATTTCCTAGTATATCTGACACAATAGCTCAATTAATTTGGATTATCGCATTATCTGATTATTTATTCATTTATCCTTTTTTTTCTCACACGCTGTGCTTCTGGAAATAATTTTACTTTTAAAGAGTTGACATGATCTCTTTGCTTAATTGATACTGCCTGGAAAGTTATCGGTTCATCTATGTCAGTTGTTTTGTATTCTTTTCTGACGAAAGATTTTGCGTCTACTTTTTACGTACTTTGTTAAGTATATAAAGCAGTTTAGGCAGCATTGACTTATCAATTTATTTATTGACTATTTTTTTTATTATTTCATAGCCGCCTTTAGCGATGATCTTGAATAGTGTCTTTGTAATTTCCTTTAAATCTCTTATGCCAAACTTGAAGTTCATATTTCCTTTTAAAAAAGTATTATTAATCTTCAAAATGCAGCAGACATTAAAGACATTGTATTTTAATAATCTTAAATTAATTTATCATGTGTATTATGTGGACATAATACATGTAGAAACAGTATATTGTTTACTTGAACATTTGTAATGGGGCTGTAGTTCCATTACATCATAATGTCATCCAAATTTTAAATGTGTGCATTTAAATTTATTTAAAATTGTATGTTGTCTTTTACAGTAATTTCATGCAATGCCACATTCTATTCCTAACATTCTCTCCCTAAACATTCAATACAGGAAATGTAAAAAATAACGGAAAAGATTTAATTTCCTTCTTAACAATAAAAAATTTTATTAGGAAAATTATTCAAAAATATACTTATAAAAAATATGAAGAATTTAGAAAAAAAATTACAAAATTAAATTAGTATCATTAAAAATACAATTTTTCGAATTATTAAAATGTATTCAATTGTTATAACAGTGTTTTCAAACTATCCTGGAAAACGCATAAACTGTTTAATTTTAAATTAATTAAAAGTAAAAACACATCTTAAAATTCTAACTACAATTTCTTAGGAAATCCTTCTGAGATACATATGTGTATTCTACAAAACATATTCAAGCTGCATTTTGTAATGTAATCAAAAAAAAATATCCCGTAGAGATATTGCAAATTTCTATTAATAGTACAGGAGCACTTGGAGCTATATTCAGTACTTTCTGAATAATTTTTCCCATACCATTTAGTAAATTAAATAGATTATAAGAAGACTCTTTTGTGCACTGGCTGCCATGACACAAAAATTTTTCAGATTTTCACTGGTCATAATCTCTTAAACAGAAAACCACCCTCAGTTCAAAAGTATAGATACATGCAGATAATATTTTATTCACATTATCTTATCGACAAGAATAATTTTGATTGGATTTTAATTTCCTTGAAATATGTTGTAAGAAAAATAACTCTTGCATGAGTTTGTAGAATTCTAAAGGGACTACAGTAAATTAAGAATAAATATAAATACCTTTTAAATTATTATTATTTAAATAGCAAGTCACCTTTCAATAAAACTTCAATCACTTCAATAAAACTTAACATTTACGTGATTGAGTTGATGTCTTCCTCTTTATAATTTATGTTACATTAATTGAAAAAAGAACTTATTTCTCTAAAAATATTATCTTGGAAAGGTGTGTTTTCTTCCTAATATTTCTTTTTTATATATATAATTTTATATACGTATACGTTTTTTCTATAATTTTCTTATGTATTTTCAATAATTTTTCGCCCTGGTGAATAATACATGTTTATTCTATCTGAGCGATTAAAAATAATACGAAATATTTATATTATTGTTTTCCTACCAAATCTAGTGATGTTTGTTAGATTAATTTCTTAGCTTTTATCAGGCGTTTACGGTGGAAAATAATAAGTTTAATTATCTAAACAGGAATGGGCAGACGTTTTAAGATCACTTCAGCTCTTGAAAAGAATAAAATCTCTCTTATGGCCTATTTATTTAATCTCTTTAAATCTCAAACTGTCTACATTTATAAAAATTAATCTTACCCAGCAAACTCCCATTATTTTTTAAGACCATGGAACCACGGTTACAGTATCTTATCGTACCGTTCTATTAAAAAATAACGAATTCCGATATTATCTACTCCATTCATGACATCAAATTTGCTGTCTACAGAAACGAGCGTTTGTCAAAAGTTTGACGATTCAACTGGAAAGGTAAATGTTCATTACATAATTCAATTTATTAGAGAACCAAAAAAAAAGCACCAATACATTCTTCACGTGGCGTTTCGAAAGATCGTTCAGACAATCAGACGAGGACGAATAAAACAATTACAGGGCACTTCTCGAATTTTAATGGACGTCTGGGTCTTCAAACAATCCCTTGCGTCATTCCACTGACTCACTTCGTTCGCAGAAGCAGACGAGGAAACGGTGACATTTGCGATGCTCTGCCTATATATAAATATTTCCTGAAGGCACCGAATGAATAGGCATCGGTTATTGTTGGCCGACATAGGATCTTCTTCAGCCATACGATGCCGCTTTGTATGCAAACGACAAGGAGTTAACTTACCTCCCACGCAAATCCCTTACCTTCATGCGCATTTAATTGGCATCCGCAGCTACTGTTCGCATTGTCAATCTGATCAATGCTCTAGTGACCTAAGTCCGTGTTTGATTGTTTCGGCCGATGTTCAATTCATACATGAAATGCAAGCATAAAGTATCCTCTTGTCGATGCAATGGAAATTTCTGAAAATTTATTTTATCTTTATTCTATAACATTGTAGCTAATATCCCAGTCTAGAT
>JAOUZG010035618.1:239436-272653 GCA_026289955.1 Argiope argentata
ATTTTATCTTTATTCTATAACATTGTAGCTAATATCCCAGTCTAGATTCAGTTATTATCATGTCAGAACATGATGTTATTCTGGGAATGAGGTTTGTGGCGTCAATAAAAATCTGTTGGCGAAAAATAGAAATTTTACAATCTGCACGAGCTTCTCAAAAAATAAGCTTTTAACAACCCTGTTGCAATTGCATTTACAAAAGCTCTGATTAAAAAAATGTTAATGACTACAGCCAATAAAACTTGGAAAAATGTCATTTTGAGCACGCAATTATATGAAATGAAATAAATAGGAAATGTGAAATTTTAAAAAAAAAATAAATGCGAGACAAATGTTTTTTGGACCGTTTGCAATACTAAAGTGACTCGTCCAATGAAACAATTAAAATGAACAAAAAATATAATTTAACTTCCACGAGCACGTGGTGCTTGGTCGTTCAAGAAATGATGTCCAGACATGATACATTGAAATATGCATAGTAGGTTTCATTTTAATTTTTTGAAGTTTCCCGCTTTGGAGTGATCTGATTTGAAATTTTAATTAGAATTTTTATTCATTAAAAAATTAAGAAAGATGTTTCGTTTTGTTTGACTATGAATTTTATGGCAGTGATAATGTGTGCAGAAAAACAATTCGAGTGGTTCCCCGAAATTTTCTAGTTTACTCCCTAATAAAAGTGTTTTCCCCACAGCAGGAAATCGTGAACCTTAAGAGAGACCATAAACACAACAAATGCTCATATTTTTGCTTTTATTTTTATTTTTAGAATCACGCCCTTAAGTTGTGGGCTTATTCAGAATATAGTAAAGACTATCAAGAGTAGTATCCCCGATACTTTCCCTTTTATTGCTAATAAAAGTATCATCAACCATTCCTACCACAGAAGATGATGTTTGGGTCAAAGTTATTTATGCCATAGATGGTGAGGTTTTTATTTTTACTCTTATGAGTTGTGATCATCCTTTGTTTAATAAAGAAAACTAATCCTTCTGCATTTACTGTGACCATAGATGAACAGTAGTTACGAAGATATATCGATATTAGACGTGAATGAATCACTTTTATTGAGCCTGCTATTTGTCGTGAAAAATTTTTTATGATTATTCATTCGTATAAATGCCAGAAAACTGAATATGTATGTTTTATCAATTTTTTCCGGCGTAATGATTCAAGATTTGAATGTAACTGTGGCTTGAGTCACAAGATCATGTATCAAATTTCATTTACAAATCAACAGATAGTGAAACATTTGATGGATTTAGTTCTAAATTTGTTAAGTGTTTGCAGTTTAGATGTTAAATCCGTGTACCAAATTTTTTACATCTGCCTCTCTTCGTTCATAGTGAACTAGTTAATTTACCCTTGCACAGCCGTGCATATAGACTCCTTCTGAATCGATTTAATTCCATAACTTAATAAGTGCCTAAGCCGGGGTAGCCCGGTTGGTAGAGCGTTGGATTCGTATTCCTTAGGTAATTCCGAGTTCAAACCTCTTCGGCCTGAAATTCTCCGAGTGTGTGGTGGCCGACGCTCGTTAAATCTATCATGATTTCTCGCTCGTCGGCTCTCGTTAAATCTATCATGAAAATTAGATTTTTCTAATCTGTATTGCGTTCCCCAAATGGCGTAGGAATAATCACTCATTTTGTATTGCCACAATTGGCGTTGAAAATTCAACGCTAATATAATTTTTTGATCAATTATTTATAGTAGTTTATAATAATCGAAAACCGTATATAGAAAGGAGATTGAAAATTGCCAGGAATTTCGCATTCTACTTTGTCGCTTAATATTGGGATTCTATCATATTTATATATATATTTATATGAATTGTAATTACTTAATAAAAAGTAACTAAAATAAAAATTTACTTTGTGAACCTAAATAGGAATTTATTTTTTAAAAAATTGATTTTTTTTATATTACTTGTTAATATTGATTTCTAAAATCAGGAGATTTTTCAAAATCTTGAATTCGATTCTTTTTCATCATTAGAATTCTTTTATCTACTCTTCGTATATAAGATAATAAAAAATTTACAGATACAAATTTATTTCTACTAAAAAGTTTATTTGCATTTAAATTTACTAAAAAATGCGCTATTTGAATGAAAATTGTTGCAATTATTATAATTTCTAATTATAAATATATTACATTTTTTGATACGTTCTTAACGACTTCCATTTATTCAAAAGAACTTCGAGCTATATTTAGAAGTTCTAGATTCAATTATGTGTCTCGTAGAACGTTTTGAACTACATTTTCTATCATGAATGTGGCGATTTGCGAATAGATGACATTTCCTGCCTATAAACATTATCATGTTAAACTGAAACCTGTTTGCAGTTGTTGGGAAACATGGAGAATAAACTGTACAATTTGCAGCAATTTATACCAGTGATTGGCAACTTTAGAAATTATCAATAATTTGATTTATTATTCTTAATGTGAAAGTTTTCATGGGAATAATTTTATCTACTAACTTTTATCTGTATTTCACATTCATGTTGTTGCTGTTACTTATGGCACTTGCCATATTGGACAAGCCCTCTGCTGATACAGCAGCAGATTTAAGCCGAAAGGAGGGTCTCTTGTTTTTGAAGTAGCGCCAACTATGGTCAAGAGTACGACTTAGGTACACGCTCAGCACATTCGCTTGCACTGCCCCTTTTTACAGGGGGGGCACATTCACACACCTCACAGATAGCACACAGAAGAACAACCATATCCGAACCAGGACTCGAACCCGGGACTCCAGGAACAAGAGGAAGACGCGCTATCTCTGAGCCAGAAAGCCGGTCCAAATTTATTTACTTTACTTGTACCTCTTATAAATCTTAAGAAATTATCAAATCTAGTCCTCCAAAACGTTCCAAACAATTGTAATAAAATTCCTCCATTTATCTTTGATTAATATATTTCTATTGAAAATTTTGTTTTTAAGAATATAAAAATTATGCATTTGAGTCAACTTTTATTTTTATTTAATCCTGTATTTTTTTATCTTCTTTAGTTTTAAAATGATTATGATTTCTTCACTTGAACCTTATTTATGAACTTTTAATTTCTAATTTAGTTTTAATTCTGCTTTTTTACTCTCTTGTATACGTAGTTTAGTGAAAATAACAATCGTCAAAAATTTCCAATTCAAGATTTTGTAGACTCATTTTTTGGAAATGCCTGACTCTCTGGTGCTAAGATAATTCAGAAACGGTCTGAGCTAGATTGATGAAATTTGGTATAGGGTCTTTATCTCAAATTTTTAGATTTTTATAGCATTTTGAGTAAACTCCATTCACAGAAAGTCTATCTGTTCGGGTGTTTGAATATGTTAACACGATGGATACAAAGCGAAGAGAACTAGATAAATAAGTTTAAGTACATATATTTACCGTTTATAAAATAGGCACGATCAAATTTTGAGCCAATCCAGACAAGGGGTTAACTATCTGTCGGCCTGTATTTTTAGGAACTTGTAAATGATTAATTTAAAAGCGAAGTAATTTAAGTATATCAAATCGGATATGGGATTTTGTAGCTACAAATGCAGTTTTGTGTCAGATTTTTGTTTCAATTGATCGAGTAAAATGTGTTAAAAGAAAAAAAATTATTTTTGGATACTATTAATGACATACACATGGAGAGGAGGATGACACAAAAGGTCACCGAGGATGACACGACAAATTCATTAAAAGTATTAAAATCAAGGCAAAAGTTATGTTTTGTAACTATTGTACGTCTGTGCTTTGGACGGCTCTCTGTTTTATGACACATTTATTACAAAATATGCGAGAAAATTCTGGCGTGACCACACCTGCTGGTATTTGTTATGCTTAATAAAAACCTTAGTCTTGTAGTACATGGAGTTAATGCAGATTTTGAATTCAGCTTTTAACACAGGAATGATTCATGAACGAAGTAAAATTATATAAAAATAATATAAAAATTTACATTCTAGATCTAATTTTTTAATTTTCCACTTTTTAACAATTTGAAGTTAGCAGGTTTTGATATCTGTTTATTCTTCTCAATTCCCAATTAAAGCAAAACTATTGGTTTTTAAATTCGCAGTTTTATCTATAATGTATAACTACCATTTTCTGAATAACAAGAAATCAAAAACAAGGAAAAGAAAAAAAAAGAAATTTACTGTATCAAATTTCAAGTTATCATGCGAGAACATTATTATTTTTAAGTGATTAATTTAAGTCATTAACCAGTTTAAACCGGTTTGAAAAAATTACGAGTCTTTTCTCTCTCTAAAGATAATTTTTTAAGCTTTCATTTTCAATTTTTCTTGCTACTAAACAAAGTTTTGGAGCTCGATCGATTTTAAAATTTAAAAAAAAACAGTCATTTTGACGAAAAGTTCACTATTATTGGAAGCTATTGTATATGTGGTAACCAATGAAGTAATGCAGATTGATTTTAAAATTATGTTTTAATATTTACAGTACTTTGAGAAATACAATTAGAAAGAATGCGCTTATAATGTCATAAAAGAATAAATATAAGTCGCGTTTTACAAAAGTGCGATAGTTAAGAAAGAGAATTCGCAAGAGAGAAACCCAAACGATAATCTTCTGAGTGCGAGATTAATTATTTTAAAGTAAGAAATCGTAAACAAACTCTGGAAGATAACTCTGGATAAGAATTTCATAGAAACGACAAACAATATGCTATTGATGGTAACTTTAATTAAATATCTTAAACAATACTGAGGAAACAAACCTCATATGTCATGGGTCAGGTGACTCGCTATATACCAATGAAAAAAAGAATATTTCTTGCCCTTTAATTTCGGAGACACTAAAACAACATCATGCTTTCACATGATAAAAATAAAAATGTCTTACAACAATAAGAAATTTTTTTAAAAACTGCTTCAATCATAATCTGCTTCATCGTAATTTGAATTCTAGGGATCGAAAAGATTTGAAAATAAATCTAACAAAAAATATCTTGGACGTTGAGAGGATATAAAATAAGAACAGGAATTCGTTCTCGTGTAAGATAAAGTATATATTACCCTCAATAACTCTTGCTAAGGTTTCTCCTCTGTTCCGAAATACGAGCAGAAAATTGAACTTTCGCTCACATTTTCCATCAAGATAATTCGTGACATGTCTTATTACTATTCAATTTAACGAAAGTAGAATTACCATAAAAGGACACGAGCTGAACTGACCCATGTCCAGCTACGACGAGATTGATTCGATGAATCACATAGCAGCCCCACGCGCTTTATGTTCGGTTGAATTGTTCCAGGGAGATGAGTCCTTTCTTCGAAATTACTGGATGAGCCACGACCAGATGATTAGTTTCGTTTTTGAATAAAATATCCCCATAAAAACTCGATTCCTCCAGTGTGCGTGAAATTTTTATGTCCTCGTAACGATCCAACTACGGCATTGCACGAGAGTTGAAAGGTTGTTCAACCGTTCAACAACTCTATTTTGGTTTTGGACTCTATTAAGGACGCCATTTGGTCTTTATCCATTCTATTAGTTCTTTAAAATTAGAGCAGTCTAATGTTGTGAAGGAAAAATTTTCAAATCTCTGTATGTTGTGACTAGTGGCACTTGCCGTGGACAAGCCTCCGCTGATACGATCAGTAGATATTAAGCCTAAGAAATGTGTCTCTTTGTTTTACAAGTAGCGCCATCCAGGGCCAAGAGTACGACTTGGCTACAAACACGTCACAACCCTTTTTAGGGGGCGGACTACATTCATGCAAATTCATTCATACATCTCAGATCGTAATTTAGACCTGGAACAGAGAACGATAATCTCTGACCCAGTACCACTAGTGATATTACTCTCGATATGGAGGACTTTGCGACCACGAACAGATTTTACGAGCGCCAGTCGCCACACACTCGTGTGTTCTTTAGGCCGGTGAGTTTTGAACCCGTAACCGTGAGTGGGTGGGTGGGTGTGATATTAAACCTTTAAATTATTTGTAAATGTGTGGCCGAAATCATGGAGAAGACAGGTTGAATTTTTAAGTTCGTTTTATTCCATCACGGGAAGCCGGCGGTATTTACAGGTTGACGGACAAGGCGCGTCCGCACACAGCGCGGTAGAAAAGCAGAAGCGTAAAGAAGGGAGGGATAACATTATCACCGGTCTTAAATACCTAGAAATTTCGATGGGATTTCTGTACACCGATGCAAGGGAAACACGTGGATCGTTTTAAAGGAATGTGCTTGGCTAGACAATTCTCATCTCTCTCACTGAGCGTGAGAATCTGTGACTTTTAGACCATTCAATAACTTTACAAAGCTTCTGTTGAATTAATTACTACAACGAGTGGAATGGATCAGGAAATAAGAGAATATTTTAGAATATTACTATGGGCTAAATTAAGATAGAGCTTTGGAAATTAAATGGAGCTTAATTTAATTTTAAAAATACATAGAGAGATAAAAGAATATAAAAGAATTAGATTTTGTTTTACTGGGCAACAACTACCTTATCTTCTATTAAAGCAAAAAGAAAAAAAAACATTTGTATTCAAAACTAAATATTAATTTTCTCCATTCACGTTACTTGTAACTCGAGACTACTTGATACATGCAAACCTTAGAAGAAAACTAAAACAGTCATTACTCACTGTCACTTCGATTTAATAACCCCGTATCTTTTCATCTGCCCAGCCTTATCCATTTCAAGCGCGATCACTTTAACTAGGGAAAGGATCGCCTCTTTCAAAAAGTTAAACAAGGTGAAAAGATCACCGCTAAATAACAGATATTGACTTTCCCGGGATATAATGTGTTGTTTTAACCCTCGGCAAGGCAACCGGCTTGTACCGATGTAATGTATTTATTACTCGAACCGCTTAAGTGGGAGGGTAAGCATTGCTTAAGTGGATTACGGTAGTGACCTTTGGTCCAGGGAGATTGGCTAACACAATATTCTACTGGGAGTACGAAATATTTGCATTCGAACAGCTATTTTCACCTGCAGTTAGTAGATCCGTAACCGTATCGTCTTTATTTTTTAAGTATCGCGTTACACAGATGAAAATAAAATTTGATTTACCTTTTTTTTCCTTTGAATGATGTGTACCAAGTTGAAATGACTTAATTGATGAAGCAAGATTTTAATTTTGCTACAGCTTTATTGTTTGGTTTTTAAAAAGAGTCATGTTTCTTGGCGTTGCGTGAGGGACGTTTTTGGGCGGATTTTTAAATGCAAGAATAAATGATTTTGTCCTTGTATTAAGTTATCTGATATGGCAACGAATAATTGCAGTCACGAAAGAGAGTAGAATAGGGATAAAGCTGTTAAACAAGTCGAATTCTGAAAGTTTCATGGTGAAAGTGGTTAAATATTTGCAACATATTACAACAGGAACAATCAATTAAGTGAATACAATGTATGTTTAAAACTCTTTCGTTGGTTTTGTTTTGCGATTTTAACTTGTAATAGCTTTTGATTTACAAAAGCTATTACAGTCTTCGTTTAGTTGTACTTATATAAAGAACTATTTGTTTTCCGAAGATTTATAGGATAGATAATGAGATCTAGAACTTATAAATTCGACGCAGATATAAAAGTTATATTTAAAAGGTTAAATTCTAAATATAACTACAATTTAATTTGAACTGACTCCTCAGAGAAATTTTTAATTATTTTAATTAATAAAAAACAAGATAATTTTTGAGGCTTTTCAGTCATACCTTCCGAATTTACTATAGCACAAATTTGATTTTCACATCTTTTTAAAAAATAAAAAATGCCTTTTCAACTATCCCAATTTAATTCCATGAAATGTTTCGCCGAATCGCGAGAATTTCCTTATCTTTTTCCATGACTTTAGCAACAGATTTCAGTATTGCATTGTAAGTGAATTTACATTGAATTCAAATATACTTTTGATTATTACTGCTCAATTATCTAATCAATTTGAACTGGAAATCAAAAAATTAAATAACATTGCCATAAAAGACAACATATACAAAATAATTTATATCAGCGCTTACCTTTTTATATTATAAATGCGCTTGAATTTCATAAGACAAACTGCTTTGTTTGATAGATTCACGAACATCAAATTGTAAATTTAACTTATTCACATAAAATTTAAATTAAATTATTCGCAGCAAATAAATTAATAATGAAAAGTGGATATCCCTGCATTTTATTTAAGTTCATAAATGATAACATTTTCAATTAGAAGTTTGACCCTTCGGCTTTTTTTATATTTTCAAAATTAATCTCACTTTATGCTTAACTTTTGCTCTCAATAATTGCTTATTTTTTTAGCTTCGTGCTGTCGTGACTTGTGCCACTTAATAACCCGACGGACAGTTATCAGTCCGCGATTTAAGCTGAGTGAGCGTCTCTCGTTTTTTCAATAGCGTCATCTGGTGCCAAGAATACCACTTAGCTACTTCTTGAGTCACATTCGCTAGCGCTATTTTTTTTTACAGGAGGGTGAGCACATTTACTTCCCTCACAGATAAAATACAAAACAAGAGGAACAACCATTCCCGAACTGGACTCGAATCCATGACGCCCAGATCACGGGAAAGATGTGTCACCACTAAACCTACCCCTGCCCCTATGCTAGGATGCCGACTTCTTTGTATAACAAAAATACAAACTAAAAAAATTAGAACCGTCCCTTTTCCTTTGACGAATTTGATCAAAAATTTCATAATGGTTTAATGACCATGTTATAAAATTCATACATCTGATTTCCTACAATTTTAGTCGCTCATTCACATATTTGTGTGAATGAGCGACTATATAAATGGCAGATAATCAAAAGCACTTATATAAATGGCACATATATCAATGCATATGTATAAATGGCAGATAATCAAAAATCGATTCAAAATTTAACATATATTTACAATTTTGATGATTAAATATACTCCACATTTCACGCAATTAGCTGTTTCTATTTTGAAGTTATTTTGCTGACAATCCTAAAGTTGACATACGGACTTCTTGTACTTGGATTTTATACAAAATTTTATAGAAATCTGTAATGTTACTAAACCATTAACTTCTAGCCTTTTAGTTAATCGCTTTCATAGAGATAGATATAGATATACCAGGATGGTTGATCATATTTTTAAAAACAAACATTAGAAACCAAATAATATTTTATTTTAATTTGCTAAATGTATGTCTTTTTTAAAGCTACACGAGAATCATCAAGGAACGAGCAAATATTTATTTAAACTAACATTCCATTTTTCCAATATGCAACGTTATGCCAATGTTGGCTCAGGAATATAAAATTCAATATAGACCATCCTAGTTGGACAGATAGAGCGCCACCATATACAGCTGAAAAAGAGAATACAGGCTCTTTGGAGAAACAAAAAGACAGACGTACAAAAGGTTTTTAATACATTTTCAGATTGAGGACGTCTAAAAACTGGTGATTCATCAAAACGTGACCAAGAAAGCTTTAGCAATACTTTTTCATATTATAATATGTAGTATGTAATCTTATCTCTATATATCTATTATATGATAACCTTATTATCTTTATAATGATATATTATGTAATATAATATATTATTATAATATATCATATACATAATATTTTATCTCTATATATTTGTTATATAATAATCTAATAATCTTTATAACACTATCTTATATCTATATATCTGTTATATAGAAATCTTATAATCTTTATAATACTATTTTATTATTATTATTATTATTATTATTATTATCATTATTATTATATAAAAAGTCCAATTTAAGTTCGCAGCTTTTAAAAAAAATATCAATAGGTTATTGGTCAATTTTCTAAGGAAATAAAGAATATTTCGAAATAATTTATTCAGTTTACACCAAAAAAATTCTCTGATGTAAATAGGAATACAGAATAAGACCCCCCCCCCCAAACTGAAAAAATGTTCATTTACAGATTATTAAATTTAAAACTCAAAGTATTCGTTCCAAGCATGAAATAGCAGTTCTCTTAAAATTAAATCTTACTAAATACTGTTAGTAATGTATACTGCCACTCCTTCACAGTTCGGTTCCTGAATTTTTATTAACTTTAATTAACTATTTAAATTATTTGACAATTTATCAGCTTCTCGACTCTTTCGCTCATCAGTTGGGAATGTTCATGTTTATTTTATGGAAATTAAGTTGCCTCATGTGATAAATTGGCAACCTCGTTTTATTGAACCTCGTAAATTGGGCGTTTTATATGCTTAAATAGAACGGGAAGGAATCATTTTAATAGCTCGAGTGTTTTAAAAGGTGCCAGCACATACTCTGCGAATTAAAAACATACGATCTTGAGTTGGATCGAATTTATGGCGTAAATTTCTTTGCAATTACTCTAGCTATCATTGGTGACTCACTGGTCACGCGGAGTAATAGCTTTCAGAGCTGCTAAATTATCAAAATAGAATGCATTTATTAAAAATTTAACTTTATGATTTGCAACTTCTAGATTTAAAAAAGGAATTTAGAGGAATCTGTCTACAATAAATTAACATACATGCAACTTCAAAAAGTGTGAGTACTATAAAATGAAAGCGGAATCTAAATCATACTTTGGAGAGATTGTTCACCACAGCAAATTTTTTATCCCAAATTTAACAGTGATAAAAGCATTCTATCTAATGATTAGATGTAAAGAATAAATTTGGTTTGGATTTTATAATTCAATTGAAAGCGTTTTTAGAGATCGTGGGTCGATTTAAAAAAAATTGTTCTTATTTAAATAGTAATATTTAGAGTTTAATCTATATTAATAAAAATGCAACTCGAAATGCGTTGCTAAGCGCAAAACTGGAGAACGGCTTGACCGATTCGGCTAATTTTTTAAAAATATTTTCATTAAGAAACGAGGATGGTTCTTATGGAGAGAAAAAATGAAAAAAAACTGCTTGGAAAATAGTTAAAACTACACTTTTTTTACTTTCCCGCCAAAAATATTCATTTCCTCCCCCCCACATCAACTGAGTGAGATAGCAGGAATTAATAAATTATGTTTTGTTTAGAAAGAAATACGCGAAGTCAGTTGGTTTTCATTCATAGATAACGGGATGTTTAAAAGAGAAAGAAAATAGTTGCTTTTATTATTATTCTGTATGAATATTTAATCTATGCCTGCTCAAAATAAAGCCTGGGCAGGGAAGAAAAAAAGTAATAACTAAGGGAAAAAAGGTTTTAAAAGTAGTGAAAAAAATGGATAGAAAAGAAAAGAAGGGTGTGTGTGTCACCATTATTTCGTCTGTGCAAAGCATTTTCCAAGCTGTTTTTAAGCTTCTGCATCTCTCGAAAACCAATTGTGTCTTTATTTGTTCAGTGTGTTTACATTTATGAAAATTTAGATCTCATTACTCTATAAAAATGTAGAATTTTAGACCTTTCCCTCCACCATTAAAGTAAAGTATCAATTCCGGTACAATCATTGCTCGGATAGAAAGAGAAAGATGAGTAGTACAATGAACAGAACACCTGAAGAAAATAATACCATAAAAGAATTATATGATTATCAAAATTTGTTTGGTTTAAAAATATTTTGGTGAAAAACCTGTTATGAGACACAGCTACACAAAATATTATATGAAAATTTTAGTGAGCATTAATACTGGCGAACCGACTGGTCGCCAAAGGCGGCTAGTTAAAGTATAAAAATAATTTGTGAGATAATATTTCCATAAGGATAATAAAAAAAACGGCCAAAGCTTAATTTATTCTTAATTTACATATTTTAATTCGCTTTTGAATCACTACGTGTTTAGCTCCTTTCGCTTAAAACTCGCTGATTTCTCTGCGAAGTTTGTCCATGACCAGTGCCTCTAATAACAACAAGTTTGGTCTTAGGTGATATGCATAAAATGACATTTGTCATAAGGCTATCAAACCACAAGCGCTAACCCTATCTTCAGAAAAAAAAATTAAGAATACGCTATTATAAGAATTCTTGCTATCGCTGTTTTATTTATTAAAATCAATTACATTTCACGACACGTACGCAGCCACACGTTTTTCTATCCTTATCGCATAGTTTCCTTCGGCCATTAGTCGATGCGCAATAAATAATCATTTTATAGCTTTATTTAAAGCAATCAATTCGAGATTAAGAAGTTACAAAACGGCCGCCAGTCCATTTGCTGAATTCATCTCCCATTCACAGAAGGTTGTTACTTAATAACTTACTTTCTATTCCAAGAAATCTGAACTCACAAATGAAAATGTTTTCCCGTGAATGTGTCGGTGTTCTTCAAATTACAGTGATAAGAATAAACGTTTGACCTTACAGTTAATTTATACGCAGACGCTTAGTTCCTATTTTTCTGTAGAAGATCTAGTTGTTGAAAAGATAAGTCTTGATTAAATAAGAAATATATCGTAACTAATTTATAAATTACCCGTTTAATTATTTAATTATGATTCTCCAACCCTGCTGCTCAGAAAGAAAAAAATCATCAGACTCTGCGTGTTGCACTAATGATAATGATGTTTGTGGTATATGATTATTGAAATTAATTTGTTTTAATAATCTTATTCCATCCTTTTGCTGTTTTTTTTCCAACGTAAGAACTTTAATTGAGCTGCATAATTCGGACATACCCATTCATAACTGAAAAAAGATGAACGGTTTGAAATTTTTTAATTTTTATTTGCGGCATTACCGTTTTTCCTTTGAAGATAAACATTGCTTCCCAATTTCTAGAATATGACTTATTTAAGCTTGTTATTTCCAAAATTTGTCTTATTCAATTATATTTCCAGAATATGACATATTTAAATATATTTCAGTTTATTAGCTTATTTAAGCATAATATTTCCAGAATAGGACATATTTAAAATTATTTCAGCTTATTAGCTTATTTAAGTATAATATTTATAGAATATATCTTATTTAAATATAGTAAGTATTTCCAGAATATAGCTTATTTAAGTATAATATTTTCAAAACAGGTCTTATTTAAATTTAATATTTCCAAAATAGGTCTTAGTTTAATTTAATATTTACAAAATAAGTCTTAGTTAAATTTAATATTTCCAGGATATAGCTTTTTTAAGTATGTTATATTTAAAATGCCTTATTTAATTATAATATTTTCAGAATATGACATATTTTAGCATATTATTTCAGAATATAACTTATTTAAATATAATATTTCCAGAAATTGACGTATTTAAATATATTTCGATTTATAATCTCATTTAAGTATAATATTTCCAGAATATATCTTATTTAAATATAATATTTCCAGAAATTGACGTATTTAAATATATTTCGATTTATAATCTCATTTAAGTATAATATTTCCAGAATAGATCTTATTTAAATTTAATATTTCCAGAATAAGTCTTATTTAAATTTAATATTTCCAGAATAGGTCTTATTTAAATTCAATATTTCCAGGATATAGCTTATTTAAGTATGTTATCTGCAAAATATGTCCTATTTAATTTTAATATTTTCAGAATATATTTAAGTACATTATTTCAGAACATAACTTATTTAAATAATATTCCAGAACATAACTTATTATAATATTTCCAGAAAATACCATATTTAAAAATATTTCAGCGTATTAGCTTATTTAAATATAATATTTCCAGAATATGACGAATTTAAGTATATTTTTTCAAAATATAACTAATTTCAATATAATATTTACAGAAAATGACATGTTTAAGTATATTTCAGCTTATTAGCTTATTTAAATATAGTATTTCCAGAATATAGCTTATTTAAGTATAATATTTCCAGAATATATTTTATATAAGTATAATATTTCCAAAATAAGGTTTATTTAAGCGAATTAATTTCTAAATAACTTTTAAAATATAAGTAATGAAATAATGAAGAGAACAGACTATGCATTTTGGGCATGATTTCATTAACTAAATTAAAATCCAGAAATTTAATTCTCCGCAGTAACAGAATTATTCCGTTTTAACTTCACCAATCCAGATGGGGAAAAATCAATTTTAAAAAAAAATCCAGATAATGCGCTTCATATTTATTAAGCAACAATAATAATAATAATAATAATGCGAAAATTTGGGGAGAAAAATCCTCCCTAGCTTATGTAGAAAAGATTTCAAAGAATCGGAAAATTGAAAAAAAAATAATAATTAAAAAAATGAGTAATTTTGCAAAAGTTTAAAAAAATTATTTTATTTGTATTTATTTAATTTTTGAAGGGGCGACTTTGCCAAGGATCAATATCTGTTTTGTTTCTGGACAAATGCTATTATAAATGTTGAAAAGTGTTGTAATCCTAAAACTTTACAATGACAAATGTAACAATGGTATGTTTATATTTAGAATTAAGACTTTTATTGACAAACGGGTAATCAACAGTTTGTCCTCCTCGTTCACCTAATCTTACTCCATTAAAATTTCCCGCATAGAGGCTAGTTAAAAGACCAGATTCATTATAAAATTCTGCATCGCTTTTTTAAAATTTTTATTTTGGAAGGTTTTTGTATTGTTTTACTTTTTTATTTGATTAATACCCAATGAATCATCCGAAATATTTGTTTTCAAATGCCGAATCATTTGTATTGATAGAACATGTTTCATAATCCTCTTAGTTGGTGAAATTTAATTTGAACAATTCTAAAATCACCATTATTATCTATATGTTAGCTATTAGTGAGAATTCTTAACCTAAAACTTATTTCGTGATAGAAACTGAAAATAGGCATTATTTTTGCATTAGTGAATTGACCAGATTAAATAGTAATGTAACCGTTTTTCTGTTTGTTTCTCTTTATTTGAAATTTTAAATAACGTCAGGATATTGTTATTATTATTATTAGTAGTAGTAGTAGTATTTTGCTTTCAATTTTTATTAAAACGCTATATAATCTTTAGAAATGAGGATACAATACTACACTAAAATAGCAAACTACGCGAATCAGCCTACATATGTTCTGTTTCCTTAGAAGCACAATACTGGAGTTTGATTTATTATCCTATTGCTGTTAAAAGATACGGGGTGCTTGTCATGATGGTACATATCGCATTGTTCTTAAATGGAGTATTATTATTAATTTAGTTTTTCTTCGAATGCTTCTCTATTACCACAATATACTATACAATATTGTTTGATTTTCTGAATACTGTACAATATCGAGAAAATATTGCAACAATATTGTTTAAAATTTTGTTCTAATAGGATAAACTGTTCAGTATGTGAGGGAGGGAGGGAGGGTTACAGTTGTACCTGTCTAGATTTCATACATCTTCCTTGAATGGGTTTTTAACAATAATTAAGTAGTTGATGAGTCCTTTTACTGATTAAGAAACGCATATTTATTTAAAGGTTCAAGTTCGAGTAATTTTAAATATGATACATATATATTATCTTAGAATAAAAAAAATTATAACGAATGTCTATTTATTTTGATCCAAATTCCGACAATTTTTAATTTATTACATATGTATTATCTTAATATAAAAAAATTAAATAAACACATATTTATTTAAATGCTCAAGTTCTGTTTATTTTTTATTTAATACATGCTTATTATTTTAATGTAGGAAAAAATTATAAAGTTTGAGCAAATTACATCAGCAAAACATTACCTGAATTGAATGTAGGTTGCACTTTCTCTCTCTTCGAGCTTTCTAATTTAAATGCTTCGCATTCTTTTTATAACCCAACAGCTTTCACATAAATACGAACTAAAATGCCAAAATATACACATCCGTACCTACACAATAGCGTGCTTAATAAGGGCTCTTTTAAAAAGTAATTACACCGTTTGAAGAAAAAAAAAGTTCTTTACTTGCTGGTCCATTTTAAAATTAATTACGTAGTTATGGGAAGGGGAGAAACGCTTAAAGTGGGATGTACAAAGAAGAGGGTTTGTGAATAAAATATGGAAATTTGCAGATCCTTCATAAAAATCTGCGCAAATGCTAGAACACTCCAGCATGGGATCAGAGAAGGTGGTGGTGCGTATAATGTTCTGTGGGTGCGTCGATTACCCATTAGCGGGGGCTGACTCACCCAGTGGGTGGGGATATTAATTTCATTCCTGTGTTCTGTTGTTCTCCACCCCCCGAATTCCTCCATTGGAACCCCCATGTAAATCAGGGGCCATTAGAGTTTTGTAATCCCTGGTTACGTGATTCAGGAGCTGGGGTTAGATGCTGTTTTATGAATGAAGTCCGTCCATACGTTACGCTGGCTGACTTGCAAATGAAAAGGTGAGAGACATCTGGTGAGTGGAAGAGTTAATTGGATGGAGATCGGAGGTTGGTTGCCTAATAAAGTGTTTTCAATTTCTGTGAGTGTGAGGGAATTGATGAGAACGATGGCTGCATTAAAAATAGGTTGTGTAAAATAGTGGGTTTTAAATAAGTGTTTAAATGTTATATAGATTAACTGT
The DNA here is from genome assembly GCA_026289955.1 of Argiope argentata. Taxonomy (NCBI): domain Eukaryota; kingdom Metazoa; phylum Arthropoda; class Arachnida; order Araneae; family Araneidae; genus Argiope; species Argiope argentata. Next base: position 255,802 of record JAOUZG010035618.1, read on the forward strand.
TTGTTTAGTGTTGTTATTATCATGTCAGAATATGATGTTGTTATGGGGATGAGGTTTTTGGCGTCAACAAAAATCCGTTGGCAAAAAATAAATTTTATTATCTGCATGAGCATCCTAAAAAATCAGCTTTTAATGACGCGTTGACATTGCATTTACAAAAGCTCTGATTTTTTTAAAAAAAAAATAATTTAATGACTACAGTAAATAAAATCTAGAAAAAGATCATTTTGAGGACGTGATTATATGAAATGAATTAAACAAGAAATGGGATAATTTTTTAAACAATAAATGCAGGACAAAGTTTTTTGGTTCGTTTGCAAATGAAACGAAATAAAACTCAATGAAACGATTAAAATGAATAAAAATATAATTTAAATTGCACGAGCGCGTGGTGCTTGGCCGTTCAAGAAATGATGTTCTGGCATGATACATTGAAATATGCATAGAAGATTTCATTTTAATCTGTGGCACTAGCCTCATAAGCCAGATAACATCTACGATACCGAAGTCTACTTTTGTATTATGATCATGTTACTCGGCTACTAGCCCAGCGTCGCAAATTCGTATCGCTACCTTCAATCGGTACATATGTATTGAACAACTTTTATGAATGCATGAATTGAATAAGTTATGAGAATTATATAAATTGAACAAGTTTTATGAGTTATATGAATTGTTAACAAGTTTTGCAATCCTGATATTTTCACAGTTGGGCACAACATTCATGTAAAATGCTGAAGAATTGGTTTTCTTTATTACATTAAGAAACAAATAATTATCGTGTTACCAGTATACCTCCCGAGATAATTCGCAATGTTCAATATATATTACGTCTATCGAGTTACCAAACAGAAAAACATTACTCCAAAAATAGTCTTCTCAGATTTGGTGAAATCTAAAACGTGGAAATCCATCAAAAAATCCAAATCTAAAATCAATAATAAAATTTTTTTGAAAAAACTTGAAAATTTTAATCATTTTTATTATTCCTTTTCTTGATTTTTTTCCACTCACATAAATGCTTCCTTCTGAATGCCAACTTAAGAACCATCAGCTTACCGATTGTGTTCTCAAACAGAATCCATTTTACATATTTCGTCTTATCGAACAATCCACCGGAAGAAGGTTCCAGACGAAGATTTTCTCATCATTTATTCAGATTCCGTTTTCTAAAAAGCACTCGGCGTTACTCTCTCGAGAAGTCTTAACGGATTTCATTTTTGCTTCTTCTTCTTCTTTTTCTTCCGCGGATGTAACCGGAGTTTTCTGTTTACGGATTTGAACGGATGCGATTTCATCTTTCTCTGGCAAAGATTCTCCCGCTGATGTTCAAGGGCGAAGTTGAACGACATCGCCCATTACCCGATGAGAAGAAAGCATCAAAAATTAATAAATAAAACTTAAAAAGAAGTGAAATCTGAGGCTGCTTTTGAAATTTTTAGAGCAAAAGAGCGACGTGGTTCCATTACTTTGATGAGAACTATCATCCACCTGGCTGAAAATGTTCTTTAAATTAAATTTTGTGTGTTAAGACGAACAATATTTTAATCTCTTTTAATGACGTATTTAGTTTTGCAATTATAAAAACACACCAATCTTGCTTCGGACTTCTTCGAATATAAAAAACACATTTATAAAATTATATCTGTGTGGAAACATGAAAACTTCATAACGTTTCGAAGTAAAAGAATTAAATTTTAAATATAATCTGTATACCAAATCTATAAACTTAAAAAAAATCAAACCTATTCCATCCGTCTAACTATCTGATTTCAAAAGAACACTATAATTACAAAACGTATAAAGTTAAATGAATGAAATTTCGTACACAGATTTAAAATGTATGTTTGTGTAGACGTATAACAAATTTTGAACTAAATCCATCTAAGGCACATCATCTGTATGTGTGTTCTTTCACATGCATATAAATATGATTACTCCAAAACGCATCAATTTGATAAATGAAATTTTGCATACAGAGTTAGCGTCTAATATAAAGATTTTTGCCTAATTTTCAATCACATTTTTTTAAAGATTCGCCATTTATAGGTGTATACTTTTACGTGCTTATTGTGTGACGACCAGATTTTAAAATAGGTTTCTTTCGTTGTTGTTATATTATTCAATTTCATGATTTTTTTTATTCAAAGCCGAATGAATATAAAATATTTATGCTTACAAATAATCATCAATCCAGAAACAAACTTCTTATTTTCGATGTAAATTGTCATATATTTTTAACTTTTTTTTTACATACTTGTTGGTTTACATACTTGTTTAGTTTTTTTTACATACTTGTACTAATGTTATTGAACATTAAGTTGCTTTGAAGACTCTTGAAATTAAAAAAAAATACCTTTACTTATATATTTAACATATTTTTACGAAAAGAAATGGAATTTTCAAGCTTTTGGAGGAAAAATGATTACAAAAACTTTTGGTAAATGTACATTTGCCATAATAAATCTAATAAAGGAATAAATTTTTCCAATTTAATTCATCAGCATTTTATTATCATGTCAGAACGTGATGTTGTTTTTAGGGTGAGGTTTTTGGCGTCAACAAAAATCCGTAGGCGAAAAAGAAAATTTTTATTATCTGCACGAGCATTTCAAAAAATCAGCTTTTACTAACGTTGCCATTGCATTTACAAAAGCTCCGATTTTAAAAAAATAAGTAAATGACTACAGCAAATAAAACCTAGAAAAAGGCCATTTTTAGCACGTGATTATATGCAATGAAATAAATAGGAAACGTGGTATTTTTTAAAGCAATAAATGCGAGGCAAAGTTTTTTTTGGATCGTTTGCACTACTAAAGTGACTCATTCAATGAAACAATGAAAATGTATGAAAATATAATTTAACTTGCTCGAGCCCGTGGTGCTTGGCCATTCAAGAAATGATGTTCTGACTTGATACATTGAAATATGCATAGATTGCATTTAAATCTTTTTTATCTTGTCGCTTTGTTATTATTGTATTAATTATTATAGGAATTGCAATTTACTTTTTGACCAACAGAAATGGATATTCTAATTTTGAAATTTGATAAATCACTTTAACTATACTCGAAAGAATAATCCGTTGTGACCCTAAATTTATTTTATTATTTCTTTGATTCTTGATATTTTATTTTTGTTTTCATAACAATATCATGCCGTTTAAATTTTCTTATAATATTGCCTCAAAGTTCGGCTCTTAGCAAATATCCCTGGCAATATCACCTGTAGTAATGAACGAGTTGTAACGGACAGATTTTTACCTCTGTTGATTATTGAAAGCGGAAATCCTTACATCTGCCGCATACGCGGAAATATATTTGGGGAACTTATCAACGACCAGGAATTCATTAGTAAAGGAAACCCCCCCCCCCCCCCCAAATAGGCTGAAAAATATCTTCTTCCTGGTTCATTCCACCAATTCCAAATGAGATGAACTTCATTTTCGATTGCACATTATCAGTATCCTTTCTATCATTTGACAATTGTTTTCAACAATATCAAATTATAAGACTATCATGGACCAAATAGGCAAGGTCAAGTTTATGTTAGCTGCAAAAAAGTTATGAAAATACAGGATTCTTTTGAAAAAGGCAATATAAAAAATTCTGATAGGTCTCCCGTTGATATCCTCGTACACTTCCGCATAAACAAGGATGTTCGAGAATCCTTTTTTTTTATAATTACCGCCAATTTTCGAGAACCCTGGTGGGCAATCATGAATGACAGTTAGGAAATTAGAGAAAATAGGTGTATTAATACAGCATGTAATAAAAAAGCATAGGTAATCTATTTTTTTAAAAAAATTATGACTTCTCTTTTAACTGCTCTATATGCAATAATCATATGTCTTTATTTTCTATCCACACAATAATACAGGATGAAGATTTTTTTAAATCTGGTTTATTGCTTTAATTAAATTTGGGAATCACTTAATACAAATACTCATCCACCTTATTAATAGCACTAAATAAGCCATAGCAATCAGGTTTAACAAGTTTTTTAAAATGTGGAATAAAAAAATGGATGGAAATTACTGATAAGGGTTACCAAGAGAACATCCACATTTAATTCCTTCTCATTTTCACCACGGATATAGGAACCAGGAAGTCGTGGCAAATGCCACTATCAGGTTTGAAAAGAAAAGGAAAATTTAGAGCTTAAAATACCATTTTGGCAAATGCCACCGAAAGGGCTGAAAGGGTTAATAAGCTATATTTTATCACACAATAAATCACTCGAGAAAATATTGTTTGATATTATACTCATATAATAGATGTCGAGCGTTCGGATTAATTAGCTTATTCGATGAAAGTGAAGAGATTAATTATGGAATAAAATTGTCAAATTCATCCGATTGTTTAGGTTGGAGGGAAGAGACAATTTTCAATATTTTTTTAAGATACTGCTTGAAAATAGTGATGATTGGAGCAATAACTGATTCAGTATTTAAATAACATGAGCTTTCAAATGAAACTGTCATTTTTGATTTTTCAAAGAATATAAAATAAAGTAGTATTTTTGACATTCCTTTAAAAATTCAAAGGAGAAAGGGGTATCGACCATTGCTTACGCAACATGAGACTGTGAGCTTCCTCGCAAAATAAAATTTATTGAAGTCGGACAAGTGATCGACTTTTGTAATGTCCTTCGCTGTTTACTTTAGTTATATTAACGTCCGGTCTTAACACAATAAAGACCGCTCACGAGTTTTCTCGTGTTTCACTTCTCGAGTTATGTGGTCCATTATGTGGTAAGTAATTATGAACCTCAGTCAGATGATATCTACTCTGACATATCCTTATCCAAACCACACCAGAGGAAGGACATTTGGCCCCGAATTATTTAACTTGCACCAGATCCGATTACATGACAGTTCTTCAGGGGACCTGGTCCCGAACTTCAAACCCAACGGTTTCAAGACCGAGTCCTTAACCAGACAGAGTATTGCTTTTGAAATTTCTCTCCGAAATCTGGTATGTACAGGGCCCTGAATGCAGTCCTTAATGTGCTAAGTAATTATGAACCGCAATCAAATGATATCTATGCTGGCATCCCCTTCTCCAAACCACACCAGAGGAAGGACATTTGGCCGCGAGTGACTTAACTTGCACTAAATCCTTTTATATGTCAGCTCTTCGGGAGATCGGGTCCCGAACCTCAAACTCCATGGTTTCGAGCCCGAAACTTTACTAAGGCCAAATATTGCTTTTGAAATTTCTCTCTGGTATCACGTATGTGCCTGGATTCTATGTCTACTGATGACCATCTAGAAATCATGAACTTTCATATTAGATAAAGATTTTTGAAACTGGACCAGTGATTAAGATTAAGGAAGCGTTTTATCCATCATCACTCTGCCTCAGATTATTTATATTGCCCCCTACAGGTAAGAAACCGGAAAATTGGATCTATCCAGGCCTATAAGTTACACCTGGTCAGTTTAATTTTACCATTCACATTTTTCTCTGCATATCGGTAACACCGAAGTTTCGAGTTGCGGGTGAACGACATTTCGCGAAGACATCTCGTCTTTCCCCCCGATGAAGAAGCTGCGATAAAATGTGGAGCTGTTGGATCATAAATTTCGGTCTCCGGGCATCCTTCCATCTGATCGCGTGTGTGCGCGCGGAGTTTCGTGTGAGGGGTAACTGGTACGAGTTAGATGACCTCTGAATTTGATTTCTTCTGGGCCAATCGGAAATGGAAGATTTTTATCGGGTATTAGGTGTCCGACCTCGGGTCAGGTAATGGACACACGCATTGTGAAAGTCGAAAAAATGCCGATTTAAAAAAATATATATGAAGTTTACATTAGTATCCTGTTGGAAGGTACTAAAAATGCATTTAAAAAGAAGAACACTTCTTGCTACTTTTGTTCATTTGAAATAAGGAAGTTCAATTTAAAGTTGCCTTTAGTGTGTATTCTATAAATAGCCCTGGAAACTGGGACTTCTTAAATTTTTTTCTACCTTCATCATCTTTTCAATTGCTAAATTTTTATAATCTTGTTTATGAACAAGGGATTTGTATCTCCAATCCGAAACATCATAATAATGTTGCAGACTAATTTATTTGTCTCGTCACAATGACGTCCTTCATTTACATAATAAATTGAATTCATTATGTAGATATTTTCCGTTGCTTAAACCTGAGGTTCTCAATTTTTTAGATATTGCGACCCCCTATTTAGACTAAGTATTTTGGCGACCCCCCAAAGTTTTAATTCTGTCTAAAGTTTAGACAGAGATTTTGAAAATTTTACGCGTACTCAAGAGTTTGTAGAGTATGTATCGGGTATTGGTTCCACATCCCTTGACACTTCATCTTTCTCCTTACTAGAATCATCTCATCTCGAAACTTTGATTGGACAGTTTACAGATTACATTCCAGTTAAGGATATGAGTAGGGTTGGTTGGATAGTCAATCCGTTTAGTGAGCAAGCCGTAACAAAAGCTGAGCTAAGTGTCCGTCATCATGATCAAATGATAAAGGTTTCAAGTGATAAGTAAGCTAAAGTAACTTTTAACATAGCTTATATCGACATATTTTGGATACGTATTAAAAAAGAATAGCCAAAACTGTCTGCAAAAGCATTAAAAACTTTGATGTCCTTTTCTACATATTACAACTGTGAACAAGGATTCTCCGTAATGATAAATTTAAAAATAGAATCAAAAAATCATTTGACACTGGAAAATGACATTGTTTTGTGTATTACAAAGCTCATTCCAGACATTAAAAAATTGGTTAATTCCAAACCAGCTAATTTTGTGTTATATTATTAAACCATTAAATAATATAACACAAAAAGCTTTATGTGTACTTTTTTTAATGAAAACTACAGCAATAAATTAATTTTCTTGAAACTTCTCTTCCACATCTCGCGACCCCCCTTCTGAGAACCCCTAGCTTAAACAATATCAGACATATTTTTGCACACATCAATTTTTCAATGTATTTTTCTGATAATCGAATTTCCCTTATACCATCACAATGTAACCATTTTTAGTTTTCCGTATACGATGTATACTATGACAAAGTATTATAATCTTTAAAAAAATTCAAACTGGAAATTTTGGAGAATTTCCACTTTCCAGATATACCGGTGACCGAAAAACACTTTATTGGAATTATGTCTGTCTGTTATTAGAACACGATAGCTCAACCTGTTAACTAGGTACGACGAAATATTTCTATGCAAAACGATTTGAATATATGTTAATTACCCGGTTAACAGGTTAAAGATTTTTTGAATTAGATGAACGAACTTCTATATGGTCTTTAGATTTTTATCACATTTTGAAAAAAAATCCATTCAGAGGAAATATGTCGGTCAGTCTGTACAGATGTAATCTGGTAAAATAACTACAGAACAAAGAGAGCCAGATGGATAAAATTACGTGCACAAATTTAAAATCTAAACTATAGACACCTATGGGTCATCTTCTTGTTATTTTGGAATTAAATAACAAGAAGATGACCGTCTGTACTTTAACAAGCATGCAAACTTGATTACTCAAACCTACAATAACTTAAATAAATTAAATTTAGTATGGGATCTTCTGATTATAAGTTTAGTTCTGAGACAAACTAAGTTTTTAATTTATCAAGAAAGCAAATAAAATACACATTATTCGGTAATAACTAAATTTTTAAAACTAAATACTTCCTTTTTTTTTCATTATTATATTGTGTATAGCTGTTGTTGTGTTGTTATTTTGTGTATTGTATATCAACTTTTTGTATTGTATACTTTCTTTTATGTATTGTATACTTTCTTTTTAATAAATCTTTCCACATATATTTATTCAAATGTTGGGGAATCTTAGAGATTCTAAGTTAGCGGCTATTCTGTAGCAAAAAGGGAAAAATGATTAATCGCTGAACATGAAGCTCTAATGGTCTGTTTCACAATTTTTACTCTCCAATGGCATGTGATTTATACACACAAATACATTTATTAGAAAGATCGGGACAGATTTTTAGAGTGCCTATTTCCGCTTTTATATTTATTTTTTCATTTTGCTAAGAGAATTGATGTAGTTTGAAATGTTTACCTACCTTTGGTGACTTATTTGCATCAAAATTTGATATAGGATTACAGTTTTGATATCAGAATCATAAAATTGGCTCATATATTTTATTTATTTCTTCACCTTATTCATTCTTATAAGTACTAATAATTGAAATTTAAAACAAAGATTAAAATGAAATCTGCTATGCATATTTCAATGTATCAAGTCAGAACATCATTTCTTGAACGGCCAAGCACCACGTGCAAGTTAAATGATATTTTGATTCTTTTTAATTGTTTCATTGAGTGAGTCACTTTAGTATTGCAAACGATCCAAAAAAATTTGTCTTGCATTAATTGTTTTAAAAAATATCACATTTCCTATTTATTTCATTTCACATAATCACATGCTCAGAATGACATTTTTCTAGGTTTTATTTGATGTAGTAATTAACTTATTTTCTTTTAATCAGAGCTTTTGTAAATATAATGACAGCGTTATTAAAAACTGATTTTTTGAGATGCTCTTGCAGATAATAAAATTTTTATTTTTCACCTACGGATTTTTATTAACGTCACAAACCTTATTTCCAAAACAACATCATGTTCCGACCTGATAAAAAAAATGCTTCGATGTATTACGTATTTTGAACCAAATCTTCCGATGTATTAAAGATCAACAGAAAATATTTTATGCAAACTATGTAATATATCTAAATAATAATAATAATAATATATCAAATATAATAATATATCTAAATAATAATATATCAAACTATGTATATAAATCTAGATTTTTGTAAATATATTGTATATTAAAATTTTTTATTCACACAGTATCTATATCCACTCATCTATAAATCATTAAAATTTGCATCTACTTATTAATTTCTTAGTTTAATCGGTTTTTATAAGTACGAAAACCTGCGAATTAAAAAAAAAATTCTTCTGTGTGTTAAATACTTTGAACCAAATTCCCCTACGCTTCGTCTGTCAACCAAATCAAAAGATTTGATAAAAAATTTGATAAAAATCTAAATTTTTATGAATATTAAAATTTATCATGCATATTTAATTCATTATATGTATTAAATTTATTTTATGTATTAAATTTTTATGTATTTAAATATTTTAAATATATTAAAATTCTTCTATTCACGAAACATTTAACTAAGGCTTCCCATACATAGAGACGGATAATGATACAGATTTTCCACTGAAAGATTTTGTAAAGAATTTCAAATATATAATCAATTTTTGAATGAAGACAACATATAAAATTTCATTCTTCAAATACTTTTTGTTTTTTCATAAACAAATTATTCATTCAAAAAATTCATTTTAAAAGATGTTATTTTTAGATTCGTCGAATAAATATGACAATTTATTACAATCTTTCAGTTGGAATTTTCGACGATAACAGTTATTTTCTCTTCTTGCATTTCGTGTAGTATGAAATAAAAATAAAACATTTGGTTGGTATTTTTCTATAACTGATGCCATTTTAAAGTGAAGCATCACATAATTTTAAAATAAATATATGCAATTCCGCTTCATTGGTTCAACTGTTTCCAGCCAAATATATTTGATAAAGAAAGAAAATTGTTATTTACTGGTAATAAAGGACTCTAAACTGCGATTATCCCCAAAACATTGTTTCAATTTCTTCTTTGGTGTTTCCTTATCGAATAGGATCTTTCCTCTGTAAATTTTTTAGAGAAGTCGTGAAATAATGACATCAAATTTGAAAGATATGAATAACACGAAATAGGTCACATATTTACTCAAAGATAATTTGAAAGTCATCCTTTATAATGGATACACGATTTTTGTTTCACCATTTTGTACACGACTTAATTTTAAGCAGAACGAATGCGATTTTTACGGAATACTTTTTTATCATTATGTGACCATTATAGTGAAATGAGTCATGTTCTTTTTTCTAATTTTATTTTTGCTTACTTCCTACACGAATGTTTCGGTGAGACAAACAACTTTTTGAAAAAAGTAGTTCCTTGTTCGTATTATTTTTATGTTGTTTTTAGTCTGTCTTCCTAATTTTTTGAAAAGGCAGTCTACTTTATTATCTAGATGCAGTTGGCATCATTCAGATGTTGAGTTACCCAGCTTATGTTCAAGATAGTTACGATTTAACTTTATTTTACAAGGCCAAGGGTCAGCAGGCTTTTGAGGTGCAGATCCATATCTTTCCTCATAAAAGAGCAACTTATGCAATAGTGTCCCTGAGATCGATTAACTAGAATTAAGCAGAAGGGCAGGTTCGAATTATCTGAAAGGTAAATCCAAAACTCTTAAAAAATAATGAAATATGACTATATTTATTTCTTATATTCCCACAAAAACCTAGACGTGAATAGAACTATTAATAAATTCCATTTATCTTTTTTGAGAGGATGCTGGGCTCTGATAAGCACTTTTGTGGATTCTTCACTTAAGGTTTTGAAATTTTTTATGCATATGTATTAAAATATCAAATGTGTCAAATTTCTTAAGAATACTTTTTAAAACAAAGCATATTGTTTGTTTGTTTTTTAATCAAAAGATATATAAGTTATAAAATTTCAAAACATAACAAAAAAAACTTAATTTTAATTTTTTTCCCTTTATTACTCAATATAAGTTTTTGGGGAAACAAAATGGTTTGTAATTTTTAAATTCAAATTGAATGTTATTTTTTAGGAATATTTTTATGTACACTTGCTGAATTTTAGTAGGAAGGTAACGTTTTTCTGTACTAAAATTGATTTTTAACTACCTAAAAAAACTCGGGAAATATTAAGTGCATACCCTGTCTTATATTATAGTTTAACGGAAATCTTTATTATCATTTCTATTTAATTTCTTCAAAAACTAAGACACCTAAAGCATTTCAAAAATATTTAAATCTAATAACAATATTATTTTGAGAAAATTCATTAAGATGTACTTGTTTTCCTCTAAATAAATTCTCAAGTATTCATTTTATCGAACAATACATTTTATAACAGTTTCAGTTCAATCTAAACATATATTTTGGTAACGAAATGATGAATATAAAATTTCAATTTTTCGCCCATTTTTACTTATTTCAAAGTCCACTGCTCCCTTAAAAAAATATATAGTTATATAGCAACATATTTCAACTTTTACATCAATTTAATTTTCTATATTTAATTACTTTGAGTATATATTCCGGTAACGAATAACGTTACTCCTACTCATTTTTTTCTATTTGCAAGTTGCAGCTTATTTACTATAAGTATAATAAATAATTATGTTTGAAGAAAAGAGGAATTCTTGTACTATTATTAACATTCTTTTCCTATTCGTTAAAAAATAACACTCGCCAAATTATTTTTAAAAATTAAAATTTTAAAATAGAGGACAAATTTATACTAAATTTATTTTTACTTTATATTCATACAAATATGATAAATATTATTATTTAGGTTTTAAAAATAAATTTCTTCGTTTTCACAAAAAAAATGTAACATTATCTACTTTTTTATATCTCGTATTTGTTATCTCTTTATTTGGTACACCATACCCTATTTGTAGCACCACTCCCTATTTTTAATATCCCTATTTGTAATATCTCTATATGGTACACATCTACCCGTTTGTAATCTCTCTATTTGGTAAACCACTCCCTATTTGGTTCATCTTTCCCTATTTGGCAAACTACTCCTTATTTTTAATCTCCCTTTTTGGTACACCTCTCCCTATTTGTAATCTCCCTATTACCAAATAGGGATATTTGGTAATAGTTCCTATTTGGTACATTCTTCCCTATTTGGTAAACCGTTCCCTATTTTTAATCTTCCTATTTGGTACACCTTTCCCTATTTTTAATCTTCCTATTTGATAAACCACTACTTATTTTTAATCTTCCTATTTGGCACACCTTTCCCTATTTGTAACCAATATGACGATGACTTTTTGATAGCAAAGTTATACATTTATTTATAAGTAAGCAATACTAACGTAAAATGACATTTTGATCTACTAGTGCGACATTATAAAATTGGCAAAACAAGCAACAGTCTAAGGATCAGAAAATTTTGAAATGCCCCAAGGTCTCAGCTTCTCTTATCCTTTGCATAACCAGATTCAAACCGAGTCTATCAAGGGATAATTGAATTTATGAAGTAAAATGTCCTGATTATTAAGTTATCGCCAATTATCGCTTCTTATCCGATATTGTATTATTTGGCTGCTTAAACTTTCAGTCACAGAAATATCGGAATTTCCTTTCTACATACATGAAAAAACTATATTTCATTATCGGAAACACAGCTCATCAATCCGAATTTGTAATAATGGCATCATTATCATCGATACCATCTCGAGAAACTTAAGTTCCGAAGATAATAGAGCCGGCTCTTGCCCTTGATTGTTGGGCAACTTCCTCAACATCCCTTAACCCAGAACTGACCATCGCCCAATGTCACGCATGGGGTGTGTGTTACGCCAGAGTAACGACGAGAACGGATTTAGTCCGTGACGAGCGACGTTGGAAAAAAAGAATTCTTTTCAGTCACTTTGTAACTAAAGTTAGATTTCAGAAAACGCAACTCACTGAAGAGCCGACCTTCTTTTTTTTCTTCTTTCTTTCGTTTATTATTATTTTGCAACTGAAAAATTTGATTTCCTTCCCTCCCGGTGGGCTTTTCAGCGAATAATTTACAGGTGGGAAATTTCGGGGTTGGCAAATTGTTGGTGCTTGTTAGGGAAGTTCCGTTTCCGCTACTTTGTTTCGTGGCGAGCATCCCGACTGGGCTCTGGCTTTGCCATACTTGGGCAATCGGCCGGTAATGAGAGATACATAGAAAAACATAAAGAGAAGTAATTCAGACGGGAATATTGGGTAATTTTTTCGGAGTTTCCTCTCGCAATATTCGCTTTTCTTTCATTCGCTTGATGTTATTTTTTTCAGTGACCCTTACGAACATTCCAAAAGTTTCACAAAATAGATTAACGAGGAGTAATTTCCTTGTCCCCAATCAGCCTAGTAGCCCCTACCTGCTTCTATAGTAATTGCATCATGTCTCTTCAGTATCCGCTCCACGTGTTATTGAGTATTCCCACTTATTTGCTAGCATACTTATTGGTCCCGGTCTACCCTACGACGACCCACCTACCGAAAGGGTGTAAGATCTTGAAGGTCGCCGTGGAAAGAAATATCATTTATTTTTTGAAAAACACGGTTATCGCCGGAATATAAAAGATAATAAAGAGCTCATTTAACTAAAATAAAACGTTTAAACTAAATAGTAAACAAACCAATTCTGGATTCAATGGAATAAATTGAAAACTACATAGAGAAAGCAGTAACTCACATGAACATAAAAATAATATCACAATGCCCAATTGAAGTTATAGCAGCATGAATAGCAATATCAAACAGCGTACCAATCCCTAAAACACCAAGTGAACCCATTATACAAAGTCAGTAATAATTGAATGACATAGATACAAAATACAAGGCAGATCCAGAAAGACAAATACATAAAAAGAAGCACTACAGAAAATTAAAATCAAGAATGTGAGTAGAAACAACTAGAATCTGTACCAGAATAATTATATAAATTAAGCGTCAATTAAAACAAAACTGTAAATAACTCGGGTGGTGGGGACTTATTATCCTAACCTCGCTTGAATTTATTAACAAATATCTCGAAATTTCACAAATTTCCTTATCTTCCATGACGCTTCGTTCCTGAATATGCTAGGAAACCAGTGAGATTTAAATTTGCTAGACTAGTGAGCGTACATTAATGATGACGATGACAGTCTGCCTTAAAACGGATGGAGAGGTGCAGTAACTTCTGAAGGTATAGACCCCTAAGCACCAAAGGGTAAAAGTCTGGCTTCTAGCTCATATAAAGATGGCGCAAACTTATCTCATTTGCTTGTACAACCCCTTTTTGCAGGGGGCGCATTCCCACACCTCACAGATAGAACACAGAAGAACAACCATGCCCTGACCGGGAGTCGACCCAGGGGAGCCCAGATCACGAGGAAAACTCACTATCTCTATGGCAGGACTTTATTTAGAAACTAAAACAAAAAAATGTATATTGAGTTGACAGGGCCTTCTAAAACGCAAGGCCTTACAGTTCACAATTATTTCAGGTCGTCCCTGGATGGTTGAATAATGTTTGGTTACAAAGATAAATCAGTAGGAATCGCAAAAAAATTCTGTATCAATCGTGTTACGTATTTATAACGAATTCCCACATAGAAATGTACACATACTGAAATCCAGATGTGCATTAAAAAGTGCATAAGCAGGTATACTTTATGTTATGCATATAAAATATTGTTTGAAAATGCAGTTCTTGAGTTTTATAGCTTTCTTACTGCTTTTAATTTCATGGATATAATTTAATTTTTAATTTCTGTCAAGTTTTCTTTGTCCGAGCCATAGCGAGAGCAGATCGGGGAACAAAAAGGATGAAAAAGAGAGTGCGAGAAAAAATATTCATGAAATTTTAAAAGGAAGAAGCTTAAAACTTTGTTTATGTGGGAAAATTAATAACCAGCGCAACACCGAAATGAAAATTACAGAGCTTATAGTTATAGTTTCAGTTTTTAGGATTTTATTTTTAGAGCTTAGTGGAAATTATTATGCGCGGCCAGCTTTCTGGCACAGAGGTAGCGCGTCTTCCTCATGTTCTTGAAGTTCCGGTTTGGACATGGTTGTTCTTCTGTCTGCTATCTGTGAGACGTGTGTCTGCGCCCCCTATAAAAAGGGGCTGTGCAAACAAATGTGGTGAGTGTGTAGTTAATCCGTATCCTTGGCGCTGCTTCAAAAACAAGAGACGCTCCTTTCGGCTTAAATCTGCCGCTGTATCAGCGGGGAGCTTGTCCATAGGCAAGTGCTATAAGTAACAACAACAACAACGATTATGTGCTTAGGCATATGAAATAAATATTTTTTTATAAAAAAGATCATTATTACTAGTTGTCGTATTTTTTAATATCATTCTTCCCGACAAGATCTAATATAAATATCATCGAGATTAAGTATCCTTATGATCAAAGGGTTATTTTTTATATCTTCAATGTTTTAAAAGTGGATGTTTTTGTTTTGAACTCTCTACGTAAATAAACCGGAATTGGTTTGGTGAAGCAGCTTAATGGGGTATGAAATATATTTTGTCACGCTGCACCAAGTATACCAACAAAAAAGAATAATATATCTTCTAACTTTCCGAATTTATTTTGGACAAAATAAGATCTCATATAATAGAAAAACTAAGTCTCTTGATTTAAACGAGAAATGATTACACTGCTTTGAATTGAAATGTTTGCTTGGAAATTATTATCATTTGTACTCAACTGTTAAATATCCAATTGCTGTAATCCATTAGTTTCAGCTCAGTTCAATTTTTTTTCAGTAGAAATATCGGTATCATACAAGAAGGTGCTCTAATGTGCTCCATTTCTAATGATGCATCTCGCGAAAAATTTATTAGTTCTCTTTATCAATTTTTCTTTTTCGCACTATCGGAACACTTAGTTCTGGATCAAAAGATATGAAATTATACGCTTTTTACCTCGTTCTTACGATTGCTCCGTAGATTTGATTTATAGCGTCACGCGTCAATAACTCTCCACACTTGGCGTCGCTCAGAAAAAATCTCATTTTCCACCAAACAACTGTCTTTCACACTTCCTATAACAACACTTAGAACGCTTCTTGTTACAAAGACGCTCTTTTATTGTTGTTGTTGTTTTTGTGTGTGTTTTTATTCCTTAGAAAATAGGTTTATAAACTGTTTCTTCATGAAAAGTAATAGATCGTGCGATTTAAATTGTTCCACTGGGTTAAAACAAATACAACAAAGCGACGATCCTCCAGGCGGTGTGATTTTTTTGTTTTTGAAAATTTCACCAGCGTTTTTCAAAAAGTTATCTGCTGTTTCGAGGTCTGGTGATATCGGAAATATTTCACTTGTCCCTCAAATGTTTTTGGAAGAGAAAAAAATGGACAAACTCATTATAAGCGGGAGAAGACAGAAATGGATCATCTAATTTAGGGACTTTTTGTCTTCTTCCTCGACTGTTGCTCTGTTTTCTTTTCTCCCTTTTGGGTCCTTGAAAAAAAATGGATGGAAAACAAGTAGCGCGTGTCTAATTTAGTTCGATGGTTGAATGAATAGAGGTGTGAAATCCTTTTTTAGTGCAGTATTAAAACATTGATTGTGACTTGTATTTAACCCTCCGGCTGCTTATCCCGCTATTTCCACGGGTTAGCAATCCATTTTCTATCGCATCCCGCTTTTGTCGCAGTTTAGTGAGTTTATTTTTTACGGCTTTACATTATTATTATATCACATCATCGTGTAAAATATAGTATCGGTTCACTTTGTTTGAAAAATATTTAAACTTATTTGCAAACGTCGCTTCTAAATAGTGATTTTAAAAAATTACACAGTCAGAGCGTTAAATCCCTAGTATAGAAACCAGTTTTGTCATTGAATGTGTAAGTCAGGAACTTAGCTGTTTTCAAAATATTCTTCATGAATAATTGCTTTTTTTTCCTTAAAGTTAATTAAAAAATACATGACACATGTCGGTAAAGAAACATCTCCAATATCTTGATGAAAGTAATTATTAATTACCCATTTTTTCCGTCTAAATCTCAATAGAATATTTTGGTTAATCTATACTAATGTCCTTTTACTTTGAAACAGACGTAAAAGTAATGCTAATATTAGTATCTTCCACTTAAAATTCCCGGTTCTCCTAAACAGAAAGATTTTTCAAATTCGCCACTCTTTCTCTCTCTCTCTCTCTCTCTCTCTCTCTCTCTCTCTCTCTCTCTCT
>JAOUZG010035618.1:298684-309585 GCA_026289955.1 Argiope argentata
CTCGTGCAAGTTAAATTATATATTTATTCATTTTAATTGTTTCATTGAATGAATCATTTTAGTATTGCAAACGATCCCAAACAACTTTATCTCGCATTAATTGTTTAAAGAAATATCAAATTTTCAATTTATTTCATTTCACATAATCACGTGCTCAAAATGATATTTTTCTAGGTAATCAGAGCTTTTGTAAATGGGATGGTATCACGTTACAAGCTTATTTTTTGAGATGCACGTGCAGATAACAAAATATCAATTTTTTCCTACGGATTTTTGTCTACCTCATTCCCAAAATAACATTATGTTCTGATATGATAAAAATGTATATGCAACTTTCTTGGTTAAGTATCAAAAGGTGTAGTCTGTAGAATACCATTACACACGCGTGCCTATTAATCTTTGTTAATAGCTGAAATAAAATTATATCTAACGGTCTCTGAAAGCGAAATTCAATAACCCAATAAACGACGGATTAAATATGATAACTTATCTTTATATAAAATTTATAGATTGATGCCAAAGTTTGAGAAAAATCTGCAGACGTGAAAGTTATCTCTCAATTTTCTCCATGCTCTAGTGAATTGGACTGTTCGAAGACTTAGTGATCAGCGGTTCTCATCTTCCACTTCTCCCCTATTCCTTGATTAGAGTTTTTATTTATGACTCCCCCAGCTGATACACGAGGCACTTTTCCCCAACCCCTAACCGCCTCTTCGCGCAAAGAAGTTTTCATTAATAACATGAAGCCTTACCTAAGGAGTCAATTACCATTATTAAGTAAAGTGGAAACAAAATTAATTTCGTAGAATTTATTTTTGAATTAACATTTTATACAATTTTTATAGAATTATTAATTCAATTTCCTAACCAGTGAAAACAATTTGAAGTAATTTTCTATTAAACTATGAGGAAATCTAGCATTTGAGCTACTTAATAATCAAATATTCAAATGGAAGAACAATTTCAAATCAGGTTTAGAGCTTATTTAATAGATTTCAGATTTATCAAATGCAAATATATATAATCTTGTATCTGAAACAATGTCAAGCTTACTGCGATATCCATCATTAATAAAAGCGTGAGATGAATGTGTTATCTTCTAAAAGTTCTATATCTATAAAATTTTATTGCGTCAATATTGAATTTTTCATATTTTTTTAATGCTATTCAGTGGGATTTAAAAATTTGTAAAAAAACAAGGTGCAGTTTTATATTAACTAGGGAGAGGGGAGTGCTTTAAATTTCTTTGTTTCATTTTAATTCTTTATGTTTCAGGGGGGTGCTATTATAATCAATATGTGCAGATATTTCCAGGTGTATTCGAACCTCTGAAATAGATTAATGTTAATTTGCTATTTAATTTTTTGACATAATTATAGATTTTATTTTTAAAAAAATACCAAATTCAAGGATATACTCATTATATGTATAGCTGTGTATTTATTCAAATTTTTGTGAAATAACGTTACGGAAATTCTTCAGATGGTTTAAAGTGTAAGAAGCCTAAATGCTCGATAACGAATAATGATGTGAAACACATGTTTCAAGAACACAGTCGAGACATAATTATTGAACAAAATTGGTTGAAAAACACAGACAAAATGCAATAATTTCTCTCAGAATACAGCTAAACTTTCACTGCGATCAGTACTGCAATAAAAAATCATTCTGGTGCGACCATCTCCGCTTTTATAGTCTTCGTGATATGATACTGAATTTTCTAAAAGGATCTAATAGAGATATTGCCATATTATTTTTTTTTACTTTCTAAAACCTTCGATTAATCATTCATTAAAAATATCTGTAAATCTTTTTTTCTTGTTATATGAATGTAAAAAACAAAGATTATTGCATTAATATAACAATAAGTTGGCTTGCAACCTTAGCAGTAATTAATGGCTTCTAAGGGATGAGCTAATGGACAATGAATTCAAAGTTTTAGCGACTTAAAGAATTTAATTTTCTTTCCATGATTTATAAATATCTAATTTCTTCAATTAATGATACTAACTTTAAAATCTTACGGGCAAATATTTTCTGTTCTGTTTTAAAATTGCAAGATGCTATCTGACACTTTTGATCTGTTTTTCGAATGACGTTTAAAACTGGAAATGTATAATGTTTTGAAAGAACAGACGATATTTATTACTTGAATATTAATCGTCTGCTCTTATTTTGCTTCGATAATAAATTCGAAATCACAATATTGAATTTCGATATGAAAGATAATAAAATATATATAAGAAATTATTTTATTTTATTTATAAATAAACTTATATTGGCTTTTGTTGGAAAAAAAGTATACTCATGATCAAACATTTTTGTATTTGAAAGGATTGACTTTCATTTTTTAGGAAACAACGTACAAGATCAATCTTAAATTATTTTTTTTCAAAATGGAATAGAATTCATAAAATTTTGTGTCCAGTATCTAGTTTAAATAAAAAGAATGTTTACTTTTTTGAATTTTAAATAGAAAAACACATAAACTGTGTTTGCAAAAAAGGGAATATATAGTGAAACTAGTTGCTCCAATAAGCTGTTTATTTCATTATAATAGATTATTTATTTAACAAACAAATATAGACAGGATTTATTTTTTCCGATGCTAAGTATTTTAAGATTGTATCAACATTTTTCATGCAAAAGAATGAACAAAACGTAATGATAAGTTTCTATTTATCATAGCTGTTTTACTGCATTCTCTTTCCTTCAAAATAAAAATATACACTTCTACAATCAGCTCAATCATAAATAAAATGATAGCATAATTCTCTTCTTTTCAAAATAATGTAGATTTAATGGCTTATTTTTGCAATCACAAAAAAGTATTGATACATTTTTAAATTATAAAATCTTTTCGCAATTTACACTATGTGGCAAAGAATAAAATGCAAATTTTATGTTAGAAAGTTTTTTTCCTATGCTATTTTGAACTAATTTAATTGATATTTTTTCTTGTTTCTTTATTGGAATACTATTTTTAATTAGGTTCGTTTTACTTTGGCCGTTTCAATTTAAGGGCAAGGGATATTATCACAAGGATCGCCATTCAGATTTTCTGAAATTAATAATTAAAAATCAGCCACAACGATTTAATTAATATCTTTCCTCTTCATAACAAAAAAATTAAGCGAATTAAATTGTGGAAATTAGATTCTACTTTTTTAATTAAAGGAGAAAGATATTCAGTGCCTGTATAAGGTATCCAAAACTAGTTAATGTTAGAATAAAGAATATTTTTCTATTAAAATACACCAAAAATAAGCTAAAAAGCACAACATAAAAAATGAGTAGTATAATTTCGTTGTTAAACGCGGAATGAGAATAATTAATTAGACGATTTAAAATAATAAGTTAATCACTATACATAGCGTTATAGAAATTATTATTTTATTATCTATTTTATTACTTACCTGCCATCTTTGACAGTCATTAGGTTTTCACCAAAAATATTGTTTAATATTTATATATATTTTTATGACAATAAATACTATGGTTTTTAATTTTTATTAAATTTCTTATGTATAACTTTCATTTTCGCAATTCCCACAAAAAATATTTGTATTCATCCAATTGTGTTATATATCAGAGCAGTATTATTTTTATAGTGGTATATTTGTTCATTAGTTTTTCTACTGGAATCAAGTCCCATGACGTCATAGTGCAATTAAAAACCATACATGTAATCTATTTTTTAAAAATATATTGTCTTTCTCGGTAATTTAACTTCATTTTATTATTCCTTTTGTGATTTGAGAAGACAATAAACAAAATCATTTTTAGACAACAACAATGAAAATAAAGATTAAAATGAAATCTACTATGCATATTTCAATGTATCTTGTCAGAACATCATTTCTTGAACGGCCAAATACCACGTGCTCGTGCAAGTTAAGTTATATTTTTATTTATTTTATGGTTTCATTGAATGAGTCCCTTTAGTATTGCAAACGATCCAAAAAACTTTGTCTCGCATTTATGGTTTTAAAAAAATATCGCATTTCTTATTTATTTCGTTTCACATAATCACGCGCTCAAAAGGACATTGTTCTAGGTTTTATTTGCTGTAGTCATTAACTTATTTTTTTTAATAAGAGCTTTTGTAAATGCCATGGCGACTCGTTATTAAAAACTGATTTATTATTTTTTTTAAATGCTAGTGCAGATAATAAAATTTTTATTTTTCACTAACGAATTTCATTGCCGCCAAAAACCTCATCCCAAGAACAACATCATATTCTGACATGATAAAAATAACATAATTATCTATATTAAATAATGGAGGTTATTTGAATTCAGAGCAATAATAAAATATATTGTTAAAATAAAGAAAAAAAATTAAAAAATTACCAAAATCCAGAAAAAGAAATAATTGCTTCTAATTAAACTACATTTATTTAAATTCAAAAATTTTGTAGAAATTACTTTGTACAATAATATTTCGAAAAATAATCGCAAAAAAGCCAGTATCTTGCTTAATTTTTAATTAATTAAAAGAATGGTGAAAATTTATAAAAACTGCTCTGAGTTGCATTTCCCAACATTCTAATTTTAACCAAATTTGCGGTTTTTGGTCAGACGATCTGGCTTGTACAACGCCAACCCTTACACCCTCTTTATTTGTAGAACTCTGCTTTCAAGTAAAGCTTATTTAAAATAAAAGAACATTATAACGTGATAAATTTTGAATGAAGTTAAATTTTAATAGAAAGTATGTTTTATTTTCACAAAAAAAGAACCATTATAAGCATTCTACAAGTGTAACAAATAAAATATCTGTCTCTTTTTTAAAAAACTCTCTTGGAAACGAACAGTATTGTAATATTTCTTTCAAAGGGGAAAAAATGAATCGCGTCTATTTTTCTTCCGTTTCTTTTACTACGTTCTGCTTCTGGCGCGTAATAGTAGCAGGGGGCTCCAGAGTACTTTATTGATTGGCCCAGGATTACACGTGACGACCTGGCACGTTGCCAGAGAAAGCAGTTCATATTTTCACGGTCAAAGGTTCATTTTTACAACGATTTTTTCCCCACTCTCCGTGTTTCACTTTCCTTCAAAGAAAATAAATAAATAAATTTTACTCCAGACGATATAAAACCACCTCTTTCCTTAAAAAGTTTATAGAAACGAATAATTTATGTAACTGATATTTTTACTGTAATCTAAAATGGAATGGTATACAGATGATTGTTTATTTTGTCGTTTGTTAAAACAAATCTAAAAAGTTACATTTGTTTTACATGAAAATGTTATTGCACGTGGAAATGTTATGAGTTTTCATGTTTCTTAATCATACTTCGTATATCTGCTTTAGAAAGTCGAAATTGATAGATTCGACGTATACATAATGTATACACTGTACCACATATATTCAATATGTGGTATAACTGTTCAACTATTTGTGTTATGTCTTGAATATTAAATAGATATTTCTTATTTTGTAAGATATTTGCATGCTACTGCTAATTGAAAATTAAAAACCTTGATTATCTTGGGACGTCTATGAGTATTACACTAATTGAATTTAGTATAAATTAATATTGCGAAAAAAAAAGTTCTTTTATATTTTGGTAAATAAAATAAGAAAAAAATTTCTCGATACAATGCATTGTGTTCTTAAAAGAAAGCTAAATAACTTATGTATACTTTTCATTATTAGTGCGTAAATCAGCATTAGATAATTGTCTTTTATTAATCTCTCTCAATAATAAAAAATATGTAAATACATAATAGCACTTTTGAGCCGGCGTCCTGATACAGAGGTAACGCGTCTTTCTCATGATCTGGGCATCTAGGGTTCGAGTCCCGGGTTTGGGCATGGTTCTTCTTCTGTGTTTTATCTGTGAAGTGTGTGACTGTGCCCCCCCCCCGTAAAAAAGGAGCAGTGCAAGCGAATGTGACGTGTGTGTAGCAAAGAGGTAATCTTGACCATTGTTGGCGCTACTTCAAAAACAAGAGATGCTCATTCGGCTTAAAATCGCTGACAGCCGACAGTGTGCTTATCCATAGCAAGTGCCATTAGTAACAACAACAACAAAAGACCTTTTGATCTAAAAATATCAAATTTTGCACAAGTATACTTTGGATAATAGGAATATGCACTCGGAAGGTGTGCTTTTTTAGCTATTTCAATTCGAATTGTCATTAAAAACTAAATGTTGTCTTGGAATTTGTTACGATAACTCCCAAAAAATACTTTCGAAAAAAATATTTTTACATACTTTTTAAATTAAGAAAAATGTATATTTTTAATCTTAACAATATAATTCTCTTGCAAGTCCTTAAGAAGTTGTGGCAGTTTTTTAAAAAATATTTTTGAATGATTTGTAATGTCAGATTTCATTGTTAAACTACAATTCAAACCTTTTTCGTTGTTTTATACAATACTTATTTAACAGAATAATTTTGTAAAGATTTTCTCCTCGATAAAAGACACCTGCTTGACCATTATGACATCCGGTCAGCTGTGGGTCACTGTCACGCCGGCCCTCTTCCCTTAATGGGATCCTTTGGGACTTTGAGTCGAGTCCAGATACTGAATCACACCCGCGTTTTCCGTCTTTCCAACGAAATAAATCGTATCTTAAAAGAGAAAGACTGTCAAAACCTGTAAATGGAACGAATTAACGAATTAACGAATCATTAACGAACATTCCCAAGGTCAGCTGCCGACCACTGGGAATATATCTGAATAATTATTGGGATGCTGGCATCTCAAGGACACCAATGCAAAAATAAGAGGAGGAGTGTCACAAGAAGGTAAAATGCAAGATTTTAGAAGAGAGAAAGGAGAGAGAAATCTGTTGGAGAGTTCTAGAGAGACCTCGATTTTTCGAGGTTTTCGGAATCGTGTGTAAGAAGGGAGAGAAGCTTCATGTGAATCGAGCTTCTGATTTAAGATCCACCCGATGATTATCGTTGGATCCCTTGAGCTACCCCTGCAGTAGTCGGATGTGCTAACAGCCTGTTAGCTTTTCTTGTGAGGTTGTTTCTCCGAAAGTTATAGAGGATCTATTCACGTATAACTGTTAACTGAGATGTAAATATTATTAATCCTATTAACCTTGATGATAACGAGTTGTTTTTGTGTACATAAGGCTGTAAATAAACAATTTGTCTTTAAACGCTACCCTCTTATTTGATCGGACGGGATCAAGTCATCACAAGAGATTCTATTTAATATCTGGACAGTTTCTTAGACAAATCGAAATGTAAAGTTGCAGAATCGCGAAATTTAGAAAATCAGTCATGTGGTCAATTGCATTTTAAATTGTACTATGATGTCTTGAGGTCAATATTTAAATAGTATAGTCTTTATGTGTATCACAATTTGATTCTTAAAAATATTTAATTTTGGAAATCGTGAACAAAAAGTATTTTTTGATATATTTAATAAAATTTAAACATAATTGATAATTTCGGTGATGCAAATGGTCGTCAAAGGCGGCTAATTATGAAGTCATGATATCAATTCCATATTTCATAAACTTCCTTAAAGTGATTCCTAATCTGAAAAGTTTCTAGTCTTCTTCAACACCGGCAACGAGTTATAACTTAAAATTTGCGTCATATAAATGAAATACGACGAATCGAAGTGTTTAGCATTACAATAATCGAAACGAAGTGTTTAACAATATAGCGATTATGTTTAGTTGATACTTTTTCATTAGCCGTGTGCCACCGAAAAATCGTCAAAATAATTTGACGGAATTCTACATTATTTGGCGATTTTTCGCTTTAAAACCGCATAACAAAATTGGCAGAATTCTACATTATTTGACGATTTTTCGCTTTAAAATCGCGCAATAAATTTTATAGAATTTTACATTATTTGGCGATTTTTCGTTGGCGCCCGGCGAAACTAAACGAAAAAGTATCGTTTAGTTTAGATGTTTTAACGTCCAGTGGCGGATTTCCGAACAGGCGCATGAGGCGCGCGCCTCGGGCCTCATAAATTATGGGGCCTCACACTTTAGTTCTAAAATAATTATTATTATTATATAATGGGAATCTGTAGAAATGATTACAAGAAACAATCCTAGGTCTCGCCCGCCCCATTGTTTTACACAAAAAATATCAGATACAGAGTTTAGCAGAGTAAAATATATATATAAAGAGTGCATACTATAAATATTGGGCAGAGGGGTGAGCTCAAATTGAATTGCGCCTCGGGCCTCTGAAACTCCGAATCCGCCACTGTTAACGTCCCTTTTTTGTAAGCAGCACTAGGGCTATTTTAGAATAGAACTAGTAATTTTTATTTACTGTATTTACTTTATTTACTGCCACCACCAACAGGAATTTATTTATTCGGTTTTTATTATTCGGAATTTATTTATTCGGATTTAGCGTTCAAAAGACCCGCCAACACGACGATTTTTCAGTGAAATCAGATATCGAAACTGAAAGCTTCCTGTACCTCCAGATCACCCCAACTCTTGCAATAGTTTTGATTAAATCAGAATATGATTAAATAACGTACAAAAGATAAATGTATAAACGATGTTTTACAATTTTTCGTTTAATAAGAAAATCTGCACACGTATCTCCAAGATTATCCGAAATTAGGCAGAACTTGGAGAGAAACACAGAACATATGCCACTTTCCCACTTACTGAGTTCTCCTCAGTCAAGTTTATTTATATTTCTAAAACCCAATCCTTTATGTGAGAGGAGAGGAAAGAAAAAAAATCGCTTCGACAGCTAATAATTTTCCTCCGGCTACCGTGTTTTGAAAGAAATTGGCGAGTTCGTCAAAATTTGATGCCAAAACTTTTCGCTCTTGACAACAGATGTTAGAATTGGCGAGCTTTCAGGTGAGAACGGAAAGTTTACTTTGTGCTACTGTATCAACCTTCAGTCAAAATATACTTGGCCAAAAAGAAAAAAAAAGAAATTAGGCTCTTTTTTCTGAAGTGACTCATAAGTGGCCAATTTACTTTTCCAATGAATGACAGCGCAAGGGGCATACTCGTGCGTTTCTGGGTTATATTTCGACGTCATTATCTACGGCATAAAGACGAAAATAAGCGTGTGATTTATGGTAGTTTGTCGTGGGACTTATTTTCTCTCAGAGGAGAATTAATCAAAATCAAATTTAAGGCCAAATTAATTGCATTCAAGGCAGAAGAAAAATTAGTCGTTCTATTTTTCTATTTTTTTCTCATCTCATATCTACAGATACAGCTGTTAATGCAAAATGTTACGGGGAAAATTAAAAACATTACCCTCTCGATTATTCGGTTCGTGACTATCCGGCTTCCGTACTATCCGAGATAGTTTTCTTTTATCGTAATTAAATGAAGGAGGACGCCTCGAAATGAGAATGAGAATCTTCCAGCATGGTGGTTGACCCTCGTACATAAAAAAAAGTGGGGACTAGTTCCTCTCATCGATGACGGGACGCACTTCCATGGGGAAGGGTAACACCATGGCATATCATCATTGTCAGCATACCTTATAGTTGAAGAATTACTCGTTTCCGCTGGCTTATCAAAATAGTATTGTTGAAAAAGTAAAACACGGATCATAGTTAAGCTGTGTTTGATTATTGCATTTTATTTGTCTTCTTTGCAGCCATGTTATCCAGTTGTTGGAACATGTATTATATTGTTCACTTATTATATAATTACAAAAAAAACTCTACAATTTCTAATACTAATAATAGATGTAAGGTGGTGAAATATAACCTATAAGACACTTTACACTAAATAAAAAAAATAGGAATGCACAATAGTTAAACATAGCCAGAGCGTCCCCGAAAATAGCACTTTCAATAAGCAGAAGTCGCAGTACATAAAAAGTAAATCGCTATTAACAGTTTACACTTGGAAAATTTATTCGATGCGTAATTATTCACCTAATATTAGAGCTTATTTATTTTTTGAAAAATAAATATATACAATTATTTGAGTTTTCTTGAAAAACTAATCCAGATATTTCTACCCTATGTAGACTTTTTTAATAGTAGAAATTAAAAAAAAGAAAATGTCAGAATGATGCATTACCTTCTATGAGGCCTGAAAAGAGCTATCAAAATTCAAAGGGCTAAACAACTGTAAAAGCATAAAATGCTCAGTGAGATGGAGATCTAAACTTCAAAGAGAGAGTTTGTTTAATTACATACTTCCTTAGACGGGACCACCCCCTTTTGTAAATTTGATTACTGACTCTGACTCTCAAATTTTTAAAAACTCTGTGACTACGCTTTGAATATCCTCAAAAAAATATTGGCGCAAAATTATATATACAAATATTCGAAACTATTTCAAAGATTCTGGAATATAAAGAACCTTTAATTTATGTAGCCAAATTAATCGCCAAACAATCATTAAGGCCTGAAGACAATGACTCCATCCATTGGGCAGCCATTAATATACCTGTAAAATCATTTACCTTACTAGGAAACTTACTGCACAGGAAAGCAATACTGCAAATTCTTCACAGCTTATGTGAAATATTATATTTGTGGAATAATGTAAAAATTCAAAGAGCTTCTGCAACCGAAATGTGAAAGCTACTGAGCTTAAAATGACCTTTCAAAAAACTTCCAAAAATGTATTATTAAGGATTTTAATTAATCGTCTTCCTTTTTTTGTTTGTATCATCACATCAAACTTTTATTCTACTACTCGTTTCTAAATGTTGTTCTTTATTTTGAAGTATGATGGCGAAAACAATGACAAAGTATTTTTCATTTAGAAACCATTTTTCCATCCTATCGGTTTGGACTTTTTTTCTCGGTTCGATCAATTAAATCTATTACGTGGAGGAAACAATGACATTTGCTCCAAACATCCAATCACCTTCTGAGAAATGTAATTAGTTAATGGCACTCATTGGATTATCCCCCAGAGACTCAATATTCTATTCCAATAACCTCGTTTACTTTTTTTTTT
>JAOUZG010035618.1:309985-326805 GCA_026289955.1 Argiope argentata
TCGACTGCAGAATTTGATATTTTTATGTTTTAAACTTTGATTACAATTCTACCCCTATGAAAAAAAAAAAAAAAACGGTATGCAGCCAATAAGTTAAAAAATACAATCATTAAAAATATGCAACAATTGTAAATAGTAAAATTTTTTATAAATATAAAAAAATAAATGTATATAATATTAATATTTTTTATATTATAACAAAAAAAACTGGAGCAATTTCTTTTTGTTGTAATATTTTAATATTTCGTGATGTGAACCATTTTTATGTGAAGGGCTACTATCAGTCAAATTGCAGCTTCTCGGTTTCTAAATTTCTATAATTATCGTATTCACATGCATACGAAAATATAGATTAATACAATTCAAACAATATTGTTATTGTAATCAAAGTTTAAAACATAAAAATATCAAATTCTGCAGTCGATTTTTTTACATTTATCTCTATGCTACAATCAAAATTTCTGGTGAAATATCTGAAGATAATAACAATTTGTGGCACTTCCCAGTTTCCGATAAACAGGAATAAAAATTATATCGCTTCATAAAAATTGTCCTTCTTCACATCCAAAATCAATGTAAAGGTGCATGACCGTCTGTACAAGCATTTCCTCGTGTAAATAATAGTGCAGAGGGCGTGACAGAGGAATGCCGAAAGCAGAATTATCACGCCCACCTGTCTACCCCTATGAATATTTTACGCTAATACCCCATTGAGGAATATCGCTTCGGTGGGAAAAATATGTCCAATAAAGTAGCCATAACACGCAGAAATATGTAATGGCCTCTGCAGGAAACGTCTGGAGTGTTTGTCTGATGGAATTATAATGCTCTTCCAGATGTGGAAAAAAAATATTTCTCAGATATTTATGGAAAGTAATGGTGGGTTCTTAATGCACTTTTTGCTGGAAAATAGTATTAGAGGTGTAAATGGTTTCTTCCTGCATTCCTTTTTGCTTTCTTTTGACTACATTCGATGGGTTTTGTTGCCGTCTGAAGTTGATCATCTAAAGTTATGTTTTGCTTGTGTTTCGTAGTGATCACAATATTTAAAAGGTGGTTATTTTGAAATTTCTTATTCCGAAAAATAAATTACATTGATATGGACTCGAATACGACACGAACCTGGGTGTTTTGATAGTTTTTTAAGTAATCTCGATTTTTTTTATTCTATTAAAATATTTTTATTGAAAACACTAAATGTGAATTGTTTTCGTTTTTATGCACTTTTATTGTACTTGACTTGTTTCGCGTTTTTTTAAAATTAAATTTACTTAATTGAATATTTCCTTACTTTCTGATTCTAATAAAATTTGTTTCATTTAACATTCTGAATGTCAATAAAAAATTTAATAGTTCTATTAAAAGCTTAATGAGGAATTGTAACGCGTATTTCTGTTTTAGTAGAAGCGTTGTTGTTGGAAATGTTGAGAAAGATATCAAACAAGCATGATAAATTAAATGCCTGAATTTTTCTGTAAGAGAATTATCAATTATATAAACATATGCATAATGTCTACAAAACTTTTATCATTAACGTGTACATCTCCATTAGCCGGGTGGTAGCGAAAGATCGCCAAATATCGTAGAATTACATCAACTTTCTTAAAGTTAATTTAAAGCAAAAAATCGCTAAATGATGTAGAATTCCGCCAAATTCCTTTGGCGATTTTTTGCTGCTACTCAGCTAACGGAAAAGTATCCATTAAAGATATATTTAACAAAAAGCTTTTGAAACTCTTTTTATTATTGTTCCAAAATACTTAAATGGTTGTATTTCATTTTTTTATACTTTTCAATTTGTAATACATTATTATAAATATTATGAAATTTGAAAATTCATTTCCTCTCAAATTTATTACCGAGTAATTCCACATCCATGGAATAATAATTGAAGTAAATTAATCGATTTAAAAATTATGTTATGAAAATATTAACATTTTTATTGCTAGTTTTCTCTCAATGCAATGATCTGAAAAAAGATTTAGCATTTTTGATAGCTAGTTTTATCTCTTCTCAATTCTCTGAACAAAAATATATAACGGTTATATATAAGGAATCATTCTCAAGTAGAAAGAGTCCGAGACGAGATTTTGCATTTTTATAATTACTGGTTTTCTCGTTCCTCCATTCTCTGGTAAAGATTTAATATTTTTGATAGCTAGTTTTGTCTCTCCACAATGTTCTGAACAAATTTTGGCAGTTTTTGATTGATAGGTTTCTCTTTCCTCAATGCTATGACCAAAGGCATTTTGGCATTTTTGATTGATAGTTTTCTCTTACATGCTCTGATCGGAGATAATCTATCTGTCTGTATTTCTTAATCCACCCATGCTTCTAGTTTGACATATATTGCTGACTTCAGTATGGAAATATTCATAAGAAAATGGCCGCCCTTGAAATTATGTGAACCAATAAAATAGAAAAAGCAGTCCAGAAATTCCAGATGGCACTTTTATGAGGCCATTCATTACGTAACTTCTATATTTGTTTAGCGTGATCTCTGCAAGAGAGGGCGTTGGAGCATTCCCACCCATTCCCTGGACGATGGTCAATCATAAATACAGAGAAAAAGAACGCGATAAATCTCACCTCCGGCGACCAAAATCCCCGCCCTAATCAGCCTCTTGCTTTTGTTCTCGAATGATGTCCAATTATAAAGAAGGGTCATTTTTATTGTGTTTTACTGGGCTAAAAATATTGCAGCGTTTCGTAATTGAAGAAACATTTATTTATGTCTAGGGCTTTCATTATTTGGCGATATTTTGATTGCAATCAGCCTTCTTATTATATGGTTGATCCCTACCTTGTTATATTAAGCTACCTTGTTATTATTGGTTCGCATAAGTTAAATGAAATCCTTAAAGGACATCAGCACATATAAAAGAGAAACAAATGTCCTGATATAAAAATGTGTGCTATATGAAGACTATGATTTACTATCGGGATTTTATACTATATGCAAAATCGTATTTTTAGAAAGGTTTGGTTATTTTTATACTGAATACATTTCCATATCATCAGAATAAGCAATTGAAGTTTAATATTTCATGATCAGAGATTCAAATATAGTCTACGCTATGCCAAATATAAATTTCCTAGCTATTTTATACGTTTCTTAATTCAATAAGTAAGGAAAAGATGCTTTTTTATACTTTCTCACATGCTTTTTAATAAAGCTGTTATTTTCCTTCTGTTATATAAAATCGAGGGTTTGGAGCAAGATCTTGAACGTCACGTGGTGCTCAGATTTTTATTTTCTGACTGTTAAGTCGTATGCTTTGTAATAAAGTAAAGAACTGCTTTGTTTTCTCTGAAACCAAAAATTGAATGCAATTTTTTTGTCCTGAAACAAAAAATGTAATGCACTTTTTGGTTTCAGGACACAATTTGCATCTATCTTTTGGTTTTTGACACAATACTGTTATTAAAGTGGATGTCTAACCAAATACTCCAAAAAATGTTAGACTCTTCAGATGCATGGGTTTTAGTGGCGAATTGTCTAGGGATTTTTTAATATTTACGGGTTCAGTTTGAAAACTAAGATTAAAATAATGCAAACGTAGGACGTTAGAAATCTAAAAAAAAATGCATTATATAATTGAAACATCTTACCGCATAGTTAGTAAACATGAAAGTGCAAAACATCGTTATCCAAGGCAGATAAATAGACCTTTACCTGAATATTAGTTGTGTCGGTTTTACGAAAGCTCGATAGATGGCGTTGATCTGGAATGCTGTATTAATTAAAAATATCGTCCTTTTGGGAAATGATTTAAGCTTTTATAATTCTGGCTTTGAATGACGTCCTACAATTAAACAGCAGAATCAAATTAGGGTAAAACCAAATAGTTCCGTGGGATATCCTACATTAGTATCACAAGAAGGCATATCAATTTTCAGTATTTTTAACTCGTTGAGTTTACATGCATAGGAAATTACTAATTGGCAGGTAACTGAAATTTCAGATAATTATACTTTGGAAGCTAAACTTGGTTACTAGATTTTATCTATTTAAGTTTTTATACTTTTGTAGTTATCGTGTTTGCCTTTACTCAAACAGGTGAATAGAAAGACTTCCTCTGTATGTATTTTGTTCAGAATGTATAAGAAATTTACATATTGGGTGTAAAGAAGTATTGTAGGAATCGTGTTTGCAGATAGACAGAACTAATTCGAAGAACGTATTTTTCGGTCTCAAAGAAGACCTATAAATAAATAATATATCTGTGTTAGTTTGTTGAAAATATTTTTATAGATAATATATATTTTATAAATTTGGTTAAGATCGTAGTTTAACCGACTGCTTGGCGCACTTTCCAGAAATCACCAACCACGAGCTTGCTCAGTATCTTTCGGAGGAATCCTCCAGCCAAAGATGAAAAGGGTTGTCAGACTACAGAAAGCTGAAGTTACCAGTTTTGGCGGATTATCGCCAATTTGGCAAAGTAGGAGATTAAGCTGATTCACCGTAAATTTGTTTAAATATTATTTTCGAAATTTAACACAATATTTTATTTGACATAGATTGTTACAGGGAAAAATGTTTCATTTAGCGCACTATGAGTAAGGTAAGATTGAGAAACGAATTATTTTTGTTAAACTAGATCCCATCATAAATTAGTAGCCTTACAATGAGATCTCTTTTTAGATACCGAATAAGTGCTAGGTTTAAACTCCAGATTCATCCAAAATATACTGTGCATATCCGTTTGATACACCTGATCATCTCACAGTATGTCAAACATGTTTCACGTGTTTGTATAGAGTGGATATTCGAAGAAGATGGATGCCCGTCTAGGTGTCCTTTTTGCCTTGAAATCACACTTTAAAAACATGAAGTCCGTTCCCAAATAATTATCGTGTTATTACAAAAAGGGATTTTGATTTTTAACTTACCTCTTAACAATGAAGGTGGAATATTATTCTGACTTTGAACTTAGTCATAGTTTTAATTTCATATTTGCTATCTAAATAAGCTGATACGCAAGGGTTTTAATTCGAAGCAAAAATGATTGGTAGTCCGTGAATATTTCGAGTGTTTTATGGGCACTTAACTGAGCAATAGTGCCTGGTGGTAAGGTCTCGGCTCGTGAGCCTTAGGGTTTCAAGTTTGAGACCCATTCCAGCAAAGAACCGTCGTGTAAGGGGGTCAGTTGCACGTTAAATCTTTCAGGGCCAAATGCCCTCCAGCTGGTGTGGTATAGTGTGGGAAAGGGTTACTAGCTCAGATGTCGTTCTCGTTATCTGACAGCGGTTCAAAATTACGAAGTTTACCCCCAAATAGTCCTATTGTTGCCTTAATATGACTAACTAAATGGACAATTAATTTAACCAAAATGACAGCCCATTTTCAGAATAGACAGTCACATCTAATTAGGAAAAAAATAACTTATGTACATGAATAATGTAGCTATTATATTGATACTGATTATAATAAATCAAATCTGACTGATTCCGATTTATTTTATGATAGATAATTGCCGCTGTGTATCAAATAAAACATTTAAATCATCTAATTTTCATGTCTAAATACCACTTTAAGAAAGGTATCGATATTTTTTTTTATAATTCTAATGGACCTAATAGACCGTATTATGAATATTGAATGGAAATCATAATAACCAACGGCAAAGCGCAAAGGGACGTATATTTAATGCTTCAGTAATAATAACAGTGAAAGGGGAAAAAATCGCCCTGATTTTTTTTATACTCAAAGCTTCAATGAAAGAGGCGAAAGTTGGGAGAAAAAATAAAATCTCCCCCACCCCTTGCAAACGAACGATCTGAGTCACAGGAGGGCTGGGGTGGTAGTTTAATTTTAGCCCAAACAAAAAGTTAAAGCACCCCTCTCCTGTCTAACCACCCCCACCTGGATCCCTTTTAAACTCCCCGATCGCATCTGGACATTCTTCAATGGAGCTAATGAAGGAGCGTTTTGTCAGAACCTCCCCCCCACACACACACTCCCGTTACTTTTATTAGTGGGGAAGCCATTTATTGTATCTCCCCCCTTGGTAAATAAGGGGACCATCTGAACAAGAGCCCCCCGTTGCATAGCACGTGGCAAGGAACTGTTGCTCGTGAAAGTGACGGCAAGGAAGAAGTTCAAGCTATAAATTCAAGGGGACGCTGTTGTGTGTTTGGCTCACTTCTGCATTTTGAATGACGGTTGAAATCAGCTGAGAGGCTTAAACCAAATAGAATTTGGATTGGGCCGGGATGCCCCGGTTGGTAGAGCGTTGGACTCGTACTTCTTAGTTTACGAGTTCGAAACTCATCGGCCAAAAGATTCCCCGAGTGTGTGGCGATTGTCATTCGTAAAATCTATTCGTGGTCGCAAAGTCCTCCATATCGAGAGTAATATCACTTGGGGTACTGGGACAGAGGTGGTCGTTCTCTGTTCCAGGCCTAAATTGCAATCTGAGATGAATGAATGAATTTGCATGAATGTAGTTCGCCCTCTAAAAAGGGTTGTGACATGTGTGTAGCTAAGTCGTACTCCTGGCCCTAGATGGCGCTACTTGTAAAACAAAGAGACGTATTTCTTAGGCTTAAATATCTGCTGATCGGAGGCTTGTCCACGGCAAGTGCCATTAGTCACAACAACAACAACAGAATTTGGATTGGAATTTATTCAGTAGACTTTACATTTTGAGATAAAAGCAATTAAGTTTTTTCCAATAGATTTTTGGATTCAAATGACAATCATTTATATTTAGTAATAAAAAAATCAAGCAATACTCAAACCCTGATTTCGAAGCTTGAAACCAGCAGGGGAGTTAATTTACATTATATCTATCACCAAATCAATCAAGTAATTTCTCTTACCTAATATCTAACTGCAAGATATCTTTACGAATGTGGTATGCTTTTTCTTATTATTAAATTGTCGTTGGATTATAAAATGAAGTGAAAATTATGCTCTTGTGTGTGTCATAATTTATAAATGAATGTGTTTGTATGAAGGCAGGGGAGAGGTGATATATCTGCAGACGTATCTTTCACACTAAGCTATAAAATTTGACCTACCGTAGTTGTAATGGTGGATCAAAACCCAAATTTGTGGAGTTTGATGTATTTAATATTTTGTTTTGTGTTATTCGTATTCTGTTTTAAATTACAAATTCAACTGAGTAGTTTTTCGTACATATTTTCCCGTGGTATTGCATCCAATGAATGTAGGAAAAAAATCAGTATAATATCTGAGTAAAATGTTTTTGTGCCATTGCCATAGTTCATAGAATTTTTTTTTTTAATTCAGGGGAAAAAATAGTGACTCTCTTTGAACGTTTTTCGCTTATTTTTAAAAAGAATGTTCAAAATTATTTTCATTCATTTATTTTATTTATTTCCATGATGAGTTCAAAACTTTTCTTGGTGGTTCCTAAGCAGGAAGTGCGTATTTACAGGGAATTTTACTTCTTCGCTGCTGATTTGGCAAGGATTCAGATTTGGAAACTAATAACTGTGAAAATTATTTTCATATAATTTAAATTTTATTTGCATCACTTGTAAGAAACTTCTAATTACATAACATATAATTAATCTATGGGCCGAGATGGCCTGGTTGGTAGAGCGTTGGACTCGTACTCCTTAGGTTACGGGTTCGAAGCTCACCGGCCAAAAGATTCCCCGAGTGTGTGGTGATTGGCGCTCCTTAAATCTGTTCAGGGTCACAAAGTCCTCCATGTCGAGAGTAATATTACTGGGTGTACTGGGTCAGAGGTGATCTTTCTCTGTTCCAGGTCTAAATTACGATCTGAGATGTATGAATGTAGTCCGCCCCCTAAAAACGGTTGTGACGTGTGTGTAGCTAAGTCGTACTCTTGGCTCTAGATAGCACTAGTCGTAAAACAAGAGACGCATACACTCGGCTTAAAATCTGCTGATGTATCAGCGGAGCTTGTCCATGGCAAGTGCCATAAATAACAACAAAAACACTAATTAATATAATCTAATCTATCTATGTGGCACCTTTTTTTACCGCGTCTTCATTTTCAGATATATATTTATATACATATTAGATACATCATCATTATATCCGACATCATACCTTCGGATTTTGCTAATATTCAAATAAGAATCATTAATGTCTAACAAAAAGCAGGTCATATAGTGCTTTCAATGTTTTAATACGGCAGAGTTGTCGATTCTTGTGTTGGCATGGCAATATGATATAGCATAAATGCACTTGACATCTGTTTCCTTTTGTATTGTACATTTCTAGTGGTATGCTTTTGCCTCGTACAAAAACACTTGGCTCATACAATGCCATACACAAAAATTATGTCCTGTTGCTGAAGTTTGCATTTAACATTTATGTAATTATTTTTAATTTATTTCATTTTAATGATTTATACAAATTTCTCATTAATTTTCTTTTCTTTCTTTCTTTTTAATTTTTAAGGCGTCTTGATATTTAAAATTGTAAAAGTTGTTTAAAATTACTGACAATTTTCTTAAAACGTTTGAAAGAAAGTTGAAGCGTTAGGTAAAAAATATCCATGAGACTTTTGCAAAAAAAATCATATAGTGAAATATTTGAAATCACGACTAGTTCCCTAAGATTATTTTTAAAATAAATATCTAAAAATCTCTCAAAAATACTTATTTTGGTTACATAAACTCTGAATGATTCATTGACACTTCCTATTTATTGGAAACTTACAGTCAAAGTTTAAAAAATACAATGACATTTGTGAACTTGTACTATATTGTTTCCTATAAGAATTGGATTTTTATGTTTACTTCTCTTTCTTGCAGGGTGTCCTTCGGAAGTTCAAAGGGCTCCATGGTCGAGACCCTGGTCTACGACCACCAGGAAGACCTGTCCGAGCTGCCCGCTTTCCTCACAGCTGCCCCAGTCACTAATGGGTGAGTGCAAAAATCTCTTTTGGATATTTTTACTAATAGAATTAAAACTTTCTGCTTAATTTAAGTCCTAATAAGATGCTAACAGAAAATAAATCGACATCCCCCTCTTTATGAAATTGAATTGTTGAACAGGCCCTCTTATGAATTTGTTAATAGTCCCTTTTATGAAACTATTGACAGGAGTTGAGAAATTAGCATTTTTCTGGGAATCATTTATATTTTTTACATACATTTATTTGATATGATTTCTTCTATGCTTGTAAAGGTGGAATTTTATAGCTGATTAACTGCCTGATTATAGAATTCTGATATTATGTACAATTATGTATTCTTAGTAACAATATATTTTAATATTCTTTGAACAAAATTATATGTTAATCAACTCAATTTAATCAAAATGTTGAACATATAAGATAACATCTAATAACATATTATGAGTATATATTGAAATTACGAAGTAGAAAACGATTGTGTGTGTGTGTGTGTGTGTGTGTGTGTGTGTGTGTGTGTGTGTGTGTGTGTGTGTGTGTGTGTGTGTGTGTGTGTGTGTGTGTGTGTATTGCTGAAAATAATAACACGATTGAAATTATTCTTTTCTCAACTCAATTTAATTTGCTCCTTAAACCAATCTGGAAACATATATCATATGTTTAACTTTTTATTTATTGAATTATTTAACCATTGATTTTCTACTTTTATTTTTATATCATTACTTTTTTGTATAGAATAATTCCAGGAAAGAAGAAAAAATTAAATTAATTATTAAAGTTTTTTTATATCTGCTTTGAACTGATATCCACGACTTGCTATCGTGACCTTCACATTCTTTTATTTTTATAAAAATCAGTTATATCAGAAGACATCAGCTTTGATCCTAATGCTGTTTTTTTACGTATCGCTTTTAAATGTAGGGTTAAAACTAAGATTAAATGAATCAGATGGATTCCCAAAACTTATTTTACCGGTACAAATTCATTATTTTTAATTAAAAATTTAAAAACTATCGACTGCACTAATCATCAACTCGGTCCATATCTTTCCATCAGACTGGTCTCAAACACCTCGAAGGATCTCAGAGCTGTTAACAAGGTGTCATCTGTCATCGATTCTACGCCCTGTGGTTATCTTAGTAAAAAAACTACACCCTTATGACTCACACCATCAGACAATGAATCATAATTGCGCAATAAAGGCATTTCCATATAGAGCACTTTTGTTAGCTGTGAAGAATTGTTGGGCGAAATGAAAAAACCGCGGCTGATAAAATCTTGTTTTGAAACGTTTATTTCAATTGCAAGTCTATGTCCTTTATAAATATGAATAGATTTTCCTCTTGTGCATTTTAACCTAAAGGGTGTTTTTTAAATAAAAATAAAAAAATAATAATAAAAAGAAACAGTGTTTAAATTCCAAGGTATTGATTTTTTTTCATCCCTTTCCTTCTTCGATTATTTTTAATTATTTATTATATTATTGAGATTCATTTAAAAAAAAGAAAAGAAAGATAATATTTTATATAAGCTTTATTTTATGCATAATACTGATATAAGGATGCTCTAAATCCCTATCAGCCGCCTTTGGCAATTAGTTGTTTCGCTAAGATTAATAGTTGTTAAAAATGGCAACTAAATATTATGTAGAAGTTATTTGCATGGCTCCCTCAACAAAATATGTTTTAACATCAAATTTTAATGGAAACAAAACTCATAGTGTTTTAAAATCTTTGCACTCTTTGTCTTTTTTCTAATTTGCCCTTCTCTAATATTATCTCTACATTATGTTGTTGTTGTTGTTACTTATGGCATTTGTCTTTGGACAAGCCCCCTGCTGATACAGCAGCAGATTTTAAGCCGAAAGGAGTGCCTTTTGTTTATGAAGTAGCTCCAACTAGGGCCAAGAGTACGACTTAGCTACACACTCAACACAGTAGCTTGCACAGCCCCTTTTTACGGGGGGGCACAATCACACATCTCACAGATAGCACACAGAAGAACAACCATGCCCGAACCGGGACTCGAACCCAGAATCCCAAGAACACGAGGAAGACGCGCTACCTCTGCGCCAGAAAGCCGGCATCTTTACATTATACATCATCTAATATATCGCAGGCAAGAAAAACAATGTTTAAATATGTTCTCACTTCAAAAAATTTTATTGTTGCTTAGTTCTGAAATCAAATATTGTCTGTAAGCACAATAAAATTTATTATTATTTTTTATTAAAAGCATATCTTATACAGAAATCTATTCAACGTGAAAACATAAGCAAAATCTACATGGCCTGATTATACATAAAAGGGAGACAAGCCAAGATTAATTATTATATGACACAATGTAAATAATATGTGTGTCACTTTAACAGGTGAATACATTGTTGCATAAAACATTAAAAATATTTTTGAAAAATTCGTTTAAAATGAAAAAAAATTAAATGATAGAAAGTTTTTAGCAATGAAAAGTTAATTCTTTTATTTTTTAATTTTGAGGGGATATAAAAATTATCATTGTTATGTAGTAATATTTTTGGAAATCGTCGTGGGAAAAAGATAAACAAAATAGCTTTTTTATTAATAAATTTTAAAAAAATTGTTACGAGGTACACATTACTGTTTTACAAGTATATATAACAAAATATTTATAAAGTAGTGTAAATTCTTTTTATAAAGTATTTTAAAGTATACATAACAAAGTATATATTTAAAAGTAATATATTTATATATTAAGTATATATAACAAATTATATTTTATCAAGTATTTATAAAGTATGTATAACAAAGTATATATTTAAAAGTAATATATTTATATGTTAAGTATATATAACAAAATATATTTTATCAAGTATTTATAAAGTATGTATAACAAAGTATATATTTATAAATAACAACATTTTTTTAAAAAAATAACAAAAAAAATAACAACATTTTTTTAAAAAAAAATTGCAATTCCATATTTTAAAGTATGAATCTAACAAGTTTAATAGCTCTAAATCAAATGATATATTCAATAGAACTCAAACCCACAGACACATTCATCTTTATTAATAACCGATATTTGATTTTGCATTTATCTTATATTAGAATTTATCGATAGATTTTAAATGCTATTCGTATATCATGCGCATTTGAAAATAAAATCACGAGTCATTAATGACTTTTTTATTTCGTCTTTTTTTTTCACCTTTGATTTTAAAATATCTTTATTAAAAGTGCATTAAATAAAAGTATGTCAGTAATTTATATCACAAAATTCCCCCGACACTCCTCAAGGTCAAGCTTTGCCATAGATGCAGAGATCTTTCTAGTCACCTGAGATAATCAGGTGCAGTGAAAGATCAATTGAATAGGTGCGCAGTAGACAGAATGAGTGACAGGTTGACAACAAGCGAGTCGTCATCGGGAAACAAAAAGAGTCAGAGGCAGGAAGCCTGAGTGATGGGTGGTTCACCTTCCCTGCTGCAAGAAGCTCCATAAGGGTGGAGAAATCAAAACCAACCTCCTCTTCTGCGTCTGTCGCATATACAAGGCTTCTACTCCACATACTCCGGCAGCTGCTATGATACTGCGTCGTAGATTTCCATCATCAGGGCTCGATTTCATGATGAATTTTATGATGCTTCGTGTCTTATAAGTTGCATTACCAGAAAATGATGGGTGTTAGTTGGTGAAATTATGAATGCCAATTTTTCAAAGAAAAAAGATCCGAAGTATTGTACAAATCTAAAGTATTGTAATCATCAAACTTGAACTTTTTGTCGAATCCCTACGCATCATGAACCTGAAAAAAAAATTAGAACCTGAAAATCATTATTTATTTGTCTGAGAACATGATAATTCTAAAACATTTTCAGCTAAATTAGATAAAATCTTGTATGAGCTCTTCGTACAAAATTTTTATCTTTCTATCAAATTCATTACAAAATCCTTTAAAGGAGTTGGCCGTTTGTCAATAGCAATTTTCTCGTGCATATAATTGGAATTATTAAAATAAATCGTTATTATTTAAATAAATGTAATTTAATACGTAGTTTTAACATCTGAATTGCAAATCTGAAGCAAATTTTAAACTAAATCCATCAATGGAACGACCATCTGTCGATCTGAATATTCGCATAATTGTGAACGCGAAAGCTCAAAAAATGCGATGATTTAAATAAATAAAATTTGGCGTGTGTTTCTTACTAAAATTGTAATTCCGCACCAAAATATGGTTTCAGTAAGAGAAAAAAGGGCATCATAGATTCATGTTTACTTTTCTATGATCGAAAGCACAAAATGTTCATCTGCGGTACTATCTCTTAATATTCTAAGCATCCCTTGGATTCACATCCGTGATGAAGGTCCATGATTTTGCTTCTGGGAGATAACTTCTTTTTTGAGACTGTACAATAAAGTGTAAAGAAAGTCATTTCTATTAATTTTGTTTATTGTCATTTTTATGGAAAAATTAAGAAATGGGAAAAAATTTGAACATTTATCAAAAATGTTGTCTTTTTTTTTTTGAAGTAGAAATTTAAGACTGAGAACTGTATTAACTAACCGTGTCGTTATAATAACATTCCTCAACATAAAGATAAAACATAATGATAGAGTGGCGAAAATCATTTTATTTTCTTTATTCTATCAGTAAATCAATAACTCATCTTGGATTCAGTAAATATTTGATAAAATTATCCTTTGAAAGTAAGCAAGATAAGGATGCAAATGTTTGCAATGATAGGTTCCTTCAAAGCACTACGATCTTTTGTTGTCAATAGAGCGAGTAAAGGAAATAGAAGCCAGAGAGAAAATAAAAAAAATATCTACATAAGGTATCCTTTATTGAAATAAATTGAAACCAATGTTATTGTAGGTGAACAAATATACAAATAATAACTCTGCATGTATTTTTTTAAAATGAATCTTTTGTTTAAAAACAAGGAAGTTTAAGTGTTTGCTGTTCGTTTTGAAGTATTCAGTGTTTAACATCTGCCTTAATATCAATTAAATCGCGTGAGCCTTACAATCTTTTTTCGTCTTCTTCTCTTTAAAAAAAAGTGTTATTTTAAAAGCATATTATTTCTATGGAAAAACTAGTTATTTCATTTAATTTGCATATAATTATATTTAACTAACAATTGAACATATTCCTCCTGTTTTATACTTCATTGAGGGTTACATGCTAAATATATAATACTCAAAAATTAATGTTTGACTTATTCTTAAATTAAATTTTTCAATTCGTCCAACTTTATCCAGAGAGCATTTCTAAATTGTTTTTAATACCGTAATCACATCAAATGATTATAAAGAAAGATGAAAAAAATTAATATAACTGTGTGTTAATTTTTCATTTTCATATGGACCTTTGGATTTTATTCACCCTTTCAAAAATGATTAAAAATCGAACTCAATATTTAAACTTTATTTTTTTAATAAATAATAAAATTTATATCGCATTTGAATGTAAACAGTTCTTGAAAAGTAAACCAAAATTTTAGTTGATATTACATTTTAGCTTTAATATTTTTTAATTCTTCATTTTTTAAATAAATTTGGTATTTTTAAATTTGTATCTACTATAAGTTCATTTTTTATGATTTTTAATCACTCCGTTTTTATCTTGGAATTTTAACCATGTTTTTAGGGTCGTGGAGCCAGATTTAGTTTCTGTTCCATAAAAAGTAGAGTTCACCTATCTATCTCTACTAATGATGAAATGAACGTGCGTTTGTGTTCATCTATCTGTGTCAGCGATCTGAATTTTCTGTTTGAAGGTTACCAAATTCAGCACAAATTTATTTTGAAAGATAAAAATGTGCGTTGCAGAGTGAAATTTGGAAATATTTTTTCACTGTGACTTCAAAAAATATTCTTAAATAAATTTCATATCATCTTGAAGTCCAAAACATTATATTTTCAATTATAAGTTTTTGTGGCGTATATATATGTTTTAATTTTTAGATATTTTTTAAAAAAACATTCTACAGCAGTGTATTTAATTATTTAATGAAGTTTAAATGGTTTCATTATTGCTACTAATGCTATGCTAGCTTTTCAATGCTAGCTTTTTTTCCAATTTTTATGCTCAAAATACAAAAATTTGGTTTCATTTTTCCTTGTTGATTATGTTTCAGCCTAAGGCATTCTTTTTAAGAATATTTTTGATTTTTTTTGTACTCGTTATAAAGGCTTAACATGACAATAAAGCAGTTGTGAAAAAAAATTTAAAATGTGCCCATTATTAAACTTTACTGTTCTTTTCTGTTATATACTTGGGTGCCTGATGTTAAACATAAAGAATTATTGTAACACATAGCACAATGAAGCAAACAAATAAAAGTTAAAAATATTTTACTGTGGGAGATATGAATCAAATTTATATAAAGCATTTACTTTAAATTTGTAGTAACTATTAATCACTGCAAACCATTTGGTCATCACAGGCAGTTAGCTTGAAAATAAAGAAGAGTTCGGGAAAGTTGACGGCTGATCCTTCGACCTCAAGAAAGCGAGATAAATTTTGAATTATAGTCGTTTCCTAATTTATCAAAATGGTTTTGTTTGATGTCACATCTGGTCCTTCTGAGGCTCAGATTGTGCTTATTATAGCGAAAACTTCTGAAAAATAACATCAAGCCCTTTTAAATGACGCGTTCTTAAAAATAAAATAGCAAGCTATTTTCTAGCTAAAAGTTAAAAAATTTTGAGATTTTAGCTATATTTTTTATGTTTGGAAAACTAGATTTCTACTATTTTTTTTGATAATAAATTGAGATAGTTTCTGAAAAAAAACTGAAAAAACATTCTTTTGAGAGCTTTTTTTCAAAAAAAAGGTTAATTTTATTATTTTTCCTTACCTTTCCTGCATCATTAATCAAATGATTTAAGAAAGTATGTAAATAAGAAAACTAAGTAAGTTTCCTGGGGGAAATAAATGTTAAGAGGAAAGACGTCTTTTTCAGTCAGGTTTTTTTTTTTTTTTCGTTTATGCCAAATTTTTTTATTGTTGATTTTCAAAAATCCATCATCCACTGTTAAAAATTCCCTCGCGTTGATAAGAATGATTTATTGAGAAGAATTTTAACGTAGTACATGGTTGAAATAGCTTTTAAAAACACACATCAAAACTTAAAAAACGGCTTTACTAATTCATATCTTCATCAATCAAATATTGAAACAGATGTGAGTAGAATGAAAACTTGGATAAATATTTCAAAACACACTCATCATTTGTAGATAGCCGTCAACTCAAACGTAACTAAATATGCA
Source organism: Argiope argentata (assembly GCA_026289955.1). Classification (NCBI taxonomy): domain Eukaryota; kingdom Metazoa; phylum Arthropoda; class Arachnida; order Araneae; family Araneidae; genus Argiope; species Argiope argentata. The sequence continues at coordinate 326,106 of JAOUZG010035618.1, forward strand.
TGTGATGTATGTGGCATAATCTGCTTAGTAAAAGGATGAACTTTTCAAAAGGGATGTCATCATACGCCCTAACAGTAATTGCCGTAAGACAAATATGGATAATCATGATATATATACATCATCTTCATATAAAATGATTGCTGCTTTGTATTTTTCATATCTCCTCCCAAGTAATTGGGTCGCATCTAATTATACTTTGCGCATTCATTCAAGAAAAAGAGTACTATCAATTTTTTCAAAACGTAAAAATTACTTAAATATTCAAGTAATTAAAAATTACAGAAAATTTTATTTTCATTACCTCAATAATTTCAGAGGAAATTATTCTAAAAGAAATATTTTAACCTGTCTTAAAATTGAAAATTTTGCTATTTCAGTAATGTCTATTTCCTTTCTGTTTAATATTTTGTAATTGTTGATGATTTTTTTAAAAAATTAAAAATATCAAAATTAGTGTTGACTTCCAACTATTCCACCAATAATTGTAAAATTTCTCTTATATTTCAATACATATACCTCGAAAAAGAGTTTTCTTATATTATAAAGCTTTATACAAAACTATTAAATACGAAAGAATTTTATTTTCCAAGAATATAGAGCAAATCAATTAATCAATCATATAGTTTAAACATTTATTTAAACATTAAGAACCGCTCACGAGTTTTCTCGTGTTTCACGTCCCACCTTTTGCGAACCACTC
>JAOUZG010035618.1:348366-375535 GCA_026289955.1 Argiope argentata
GTATTCTGTATGATTGAAACCTGTATGATTGAACCTGTATTCTGTATGATTGAACCTGTATTCTGTATGATTGAAACTATTTTTGGCCAATTCTAAAAGACCTCCAAATCTTTATTCAGATAATCGATAATTTCGTGATCGAATTTTAAAATGATTGACAGATTGAATCAAATTCTCTTAAATCTAAATAATCGCAATGATAAAATATCACGCTATCTAAAAACTCTTCAAATATTTATTCACATAATCGATGATTTCGCGATTGAACTTCAAATAACTGATGGCTTGAATTAAATTCTCTTAAATCTAAATAATGGCAATGATAAAATATTATCCTATCTAAAACTCTCCAAATCTTTATTCAGATAATCGATGATTCCATGAATGAACTTCAAATTATCGATGGATTGAGTCAAATTCTCTTAAATCTAAATAATTGGCGTTGTAAACTTGTAATGTCGAAACTTGATGAAATGAGCAGAAATTTTATTGCCTTAAATTTTTACCTGAGAGCTTAATTGTCCAATGCTCAATTTCATTGCTTTTGATATTTTTGTCGTAATTACTCCGTTCGCATTTCCATAGAGATAAAGTGCTATAGGTGGGGAAAATGAAAATGGTATTAATGGAATAAATAAATAAAAATGGATTCACTCGTTAAAATTAGACATTCTCAGTTAATCGATTTTACGGATTCGTTTTGAAGTACTTTCGAATTAAAATAAAACAAAATAAGGGAATTTTAAAAAATCTAATCTGTATCACGTTACCCCAACTGGCGTAGAAAATTCACGCATTTGCATTGTCCCAATTGGCATTGAAAATTCACGCATGCGAAGTTTTCAGATTTATTTTCTAACGTTTACGCACTTTATTTTGTTTTTGAAAGACACATTTTTTGATAAATTATCTATATTAATTGTAATTATTTAATAAAAAGTAACTAAAATAATTTTTCTTTGTGAGTAGGAATTGGCTTTAAAAATATTTTTATATTACTTGTTTAGATAATTTTTTCCGCAGAGAGTCAATACAATTCAAGAATTCTTTAAGTGTGTTTTGTTTTTGGCAATACTTATTGCGATATGGATTTTCGGTTTACTTTTTAATCGTGTTAATATGCTTTGATTGGAAACTTGTGTAATTTAGTCATTATAATGTTTCTAAAAGCCAGTATCAACTTCAATAAAATTGTGCACAAACGTCGATGGCCGATAGTCTAGGAGTCATAATAAATAACAGCAAAAAGATATTCACAAATTTGATTAAAACCAATTATTACAAAAAAAATTAAGAACATTCCTACATAGGTCAACAAAGAAAAGCTTTATTTCAGTTACTTTTTATTAAATAATTTGCAATTAATTTGAATAATTGAAGAAAAAATCATTGATTTTCGCAAGAACTGAGCTCGCATTCTTCACCTTCACGTGGATCCTCGTATTTTACCAATTCAGCTACTGCCTGCTGATTTCCATTTTCATAACAAACTGCTAAAACTCTATTTAAAGTATAAAAATATTAATTAAATTTAATGAATAAATTAATACTTGAAAAAATCTGTATTAACATCAAGTGTCATCCACTATAAGTTCAACCCATTCGCTGCCAACCACGAATATATTCGTGGTTAGTAGGGTGTTACCCATTGCCAGCACGAATATACTCGTGATACTTTCAATATACAAGTCAAACTTGCAAATTTTTTATGGCCACTTGGACAAAAAGCTACAAATAAATTGTTTTTATAAAAATTCTTCTTTATTTAATCCTGCCAAGCCTAAATTGTATGAGGTTATTCCCATTACCAACCACGATTATACTCGTGCTTTATTTTTATACATGTAAATGATTATTTATGACAAAATATATGTATTTATTTTGAAATAATAAAACTTAGATAAACAATAGCACTCAAAACAGAAATGACAATGGTACCTCAACCTCATACAATATAGGCTTGGCAGCGAATGGGTTAAAAAAGGGCACTTGAATGGATAAATAATTGTGAGGCAATAGTAGGAATTGAAAAAAAAAAAGAGTAACCTACAATGAAGCGTTTTTTTTAAAATGGGTTGCAATGTAAATTTAAAGATTCCATCTTATGAAAAGAAGGTCTCATAATGTGAACTGCATAGGGAAGAAAAATATCTAAATTCGGTACTGTCAGAAACTAAATCAAAAATATGCGGAGGATAGAAATGGTAAACATCGCTTTACTGTGAATATATAAAGCCCTAAAATTTCTATGGTAAAGCACATAATTCGTGCAAACAAAATGGAAACTTTGAAAGATAATTTTACCAGTTACCTTTGCACGACCCACTCCATTTTCCCTGAAACTAATAAACCCGGAACTAAATAAATGCAAACTCTATCTCTTTTGGAAGAATGTTTCGTTTTTGGAACTGCACAATTCATTCAGATTATTTGCCTTTTTCTAAACAGACTGAGAGCCGACTATTGAGCGACTGAATGCGTTATATTTATAATGACAAACTAACTGCCTCTTTGCGTGCTGAGGCCCTGCATAGCTCTGTTATTTATTTAGTACCCGGATGTGGGAAATTTATGCTCGTGTACAGGTTGCTCCAATGACCTAATTTTTCGTTTTCCACAATCAGGGAAAATTCAAGTGCGGTGGTGATGGCCACATTGGAGGGGAAGGGATGTCCTATTTCATTAAGGGTGGTTAAAATCTGTAGAAATCAGGTCCAGTGTAAATATTTCGGGGTTGTTGTTTTTTTTGGGGGGGGTTGTATTTGTTTGTGTAGAATTTTTGTGTATTTATTACATGAAATTGTTGTGGATAGAAAATACAGCTACTCACTATTTACTGTCAAAATAAAGATATCTTTTATCATGTCAGAACATGATGTTTTTCGGATGAGGTTTCTGTAGACAAAAAATAACATTTAATTATCTGCACGAGCATCTCTAAAAATCAGCTTTTAATAACGCGTTGCCTTTGCATTTACAAAATCTCTTATTTTAAAAAAATAAGTTAATGACTGCAGCATATAAAACCTAGAAAAATGTCATTTAGAGCACGTGATTATACGAAATGAAATGAAATAAATAGGAAATGGCATACTTTTTTATATAATAAAGGCGAGACGAAGTTTTTTGGATCGTTTGCAGAACTAAAGTGGCTCATCACATTTGCTTAAGCAGCCCCTTTTTCCATAGATAGAACACTGAATAACAACCATGCCCTAATTAGGACTCGAAACTGGGACGCCCAGATTACGAGAAAGACGGGCTATCTCTGCGGCAGGCCTCGGGAATTTAATTACTCTTGCTATAATCTATAAAACTGGAATTTTATAATAAATTTTTCATGCATTTCCATAGAAAAATTTTTAAAAATTCCTTCAAATTTCCTTAGAAAAAGAAAAAATGCCCAAGAATTTGAAAACATTTTATGTTAGTTCAAAACAATAATAAATAATTTGAAATTTACAGAAATTAATTTTTAATTAGTTTTTTTATTATCATGTCAGAACATGATGTTGATTTGGGAATGAGGTTTGTGGCGTCAACAAAAATCCGTAGGAGAAAAATAAAAATTTTATTATCTGCACGTGCATCTCAAAAAATCAGCTTTTAATAACGCGTTGCCATTGCATTTACAAAACTCTGATTTAAAAAATATAAGTTAATATCTACAGCAAATAAAATTTAGAAAAATGCCATTTTGGACACTTGATTATATGAAATGAAGTAAATAGGAAATGTGGTATTTTTTTACGCAATAAATGCTAGCACAAAGTTCTTTTGGGGGGGAGGGGGGATTGTTTGCAATACTAAAGTGACTCATTCAATAAAACGATTAAAATGAATAGAAATATAATTTAACTTGCACGAGCACGTGATGCTTGGCCGTTCAAGAAAGGATGTTCTGACATGATGCATTGAAATATGCATAGAAGATTTCATTTTAATCTTTATTTATAAATTGTTATAGTTAAATATGTAGATAAATCCTAAGAGTTCAAATACAATCAGATCTCAAATTGTTCTTTCTTGAATAAACTTTTTAAACTTAATATAAAAGACTTAAGAAAGAATACGGTCAACTTTTCCAAAAACGAAAATTAACTAAACATTCAAATATATAAGTATATTAATGAGAAATTAGGGGAAAAAATTATTTCTTTTATACTTTGAGTTTCTCCACCGCTATGCTCTTATGTTTCTTTTTTATTTTAATACGTATTTTGACAGCGATTTGATTGGTTTTACACTTAAAAATACATAAAACTGAATAAATATTTAGACAAAGAAAACCTTTTTTTTTACTTCAAAATTTGTGAGCAATACTTTGTTGTACTAATGTACCAAATACTATCGACTAATGGAGAAAATTAGCAATCGATGGTTTTTAAAAACCACATTACTTCAACTAATATTCTTATTTTAGTTAAAAAATAGTAGATAAATACTAAGTGATGAAAGGCTTTTGTATATTTGTATACATGCTTATTTTTAAAATATTATATATGGAATTATCTTAACCGAGACCAACGCCGAATTTATATACTAGTTGTATATATATAATAAAATTTTGTATCCCGTATCCGATTATAAGTTGCCAGTAATAAAAAAAAAATACATAAAGTATTGATTTAACAAAAAAATATTACAATTATAGAGAAAAAGAAAACATTTTAGGCTCTCAAAAGCACTTTCAACTTTGTAACATTTAAAGATTTTTTTTCAAGAATTCCAAAAAAATACATATGAATGAATATCTCCCTATAATAACAATAAATGAATGAATATCTCTCTATAAAATAATAAATGAATGAATATCTCCCTATAATAACAATAAATAAATGAATATCTCCCTATAAAATAATAAATGAATGAATATCTCCCTTTAAAATAATAAATGAATGAATATATCCCTATAAAATAATAAATGAATGAATATCTCCCTATAATAACAATAAATGAATGAATATCTCCCTATAATAAAAATAAATGAATGAATATCTCCCTATAAAATAATAAATGAATGAATATCTCCCCATGAGGAAAGACCATGGGGAGATATTTTGGTTTTTCCGATCTCCAAAAATAATGGGCTTTTAAAAATATAATGAAGTACAACTTTACACCTCTGTTATTTTGAAAGGGCAAGTTAGTATAACAAAGCATGTTCCTGCTTTGCCTTATTATCGTAATCTCCACAGGAGTAACAGAATGCTATATTTAAACCTCACGATCAATTCGAGTTGGTAACAACCATTTCTGTAGATAATCGCTCCGTGCTTTAATTACTGGTCCGATTGGACGTTTGATATTTTAAACACGGGGCAACGCCTCTTTTAACGATCACCCTTTTTCAAGGGCGCGGTCTGCCATTCGTCAATTAAGAATCCCTCGCAGGGCATGGAGGGTTGGGGGGGAAGAGAAAGGATTAAATAATTGAGTCATACAAACGAACAACTATATGAGACTTCTGTAATAATCATTGATTAATGTTTGCAATGTATTTTTGTAGCAAAATTAGGAAATAAATTTGCGATTCGTTTTCGCTTTTAGGCAGTTTTTGTGATTATTTAGGGCAGCTTTTTACACCAAATGAAATGTGTTTAAGTGAAATTTTCAAGGCTAATTAATTTCAGTATAAAAATAGACTTCTCTAATCTATATTTTTAAGGGAAAAATGAATTTTAATAATATTTTTCATAATAGATTTCTTTTTATCCCTTATAAAGCAAAATTTCGATTCTTCTTAAAGACAACAGAAGTTTTCTGCTGTAGAATCTCTAAACTTTTCCCCTACCTTTTAGTAGATAAGATTTTTTTCATACAGAATTACATAAAGTTATACTTAATTTTTTTTCTGTTAATATATTTTTTCATTCTTTATAAACAATATAAGTAAATAAGTTTTAAAAACTGATTTGTAATAATTGCAATTCTAGTATTTTTCAAATTAAAATATAAATGAACATCTCTTAATAAAACCCTAAAACAGAGAATGTGGAATAGGAGTATATTTTTCCTCTAAATATCAGCGATAATAATTAAAAAAATTATTATAATAACAATCCCAAAGAAGCATTTTTATTGTCTTGTGTTACCATGTAATTAAAATTTTTCATGCGATGTTCAATTCTAAATACTCATTAAAATATGCATAAATACAATTTATGGGAAGTTTTAAATCAACTATTAACGAACAATTTAAATGGCAAACAAATAAGACAACGAAATATTTGCATGAAATATTTTTATTTCTAGAAAACAAATAGAATCTGAATCTTCATGCGACTTAAACACTTATATTTCGTTTCCATTTCCTTGTTCGAACATTTTTAATTTTATTTTAGAAAAACCTTAAAAAGTGCTCTCAATTATGCTTACATTACAACCCTAGCAAAAGATATACATAATTAATACTATATATATAAAAAAAGGAATAAAAATGTGTAATTATTTATTTATTTATTAAATCGAAACAAATAAGAACTGATAACTGGTTGCTCACTATAATATGACTGAAACAATTTTTTAAATATACAATTTTAGTTCTTTAATATGCTGACTTGTAACTTTTATAAACAAAAAGCCAACATTTAATAAAGTATCTGATATTATCTTAATGAATTTGAAATCTAGGAGGAGAGGTAACCTCGAAACTTTTTCGCGTACTGTCTAATAAATGTATTTGTGTATTATTATCCGCATGCCATCGGTGAGCAATAGTTACGCAAGAAACTATTAATGCGATCTAAGCCGATTTTTTTAGCGATTTTTAGATGGATGTAGTTAAGACAGAATTATCAGAAAAATGAATATGTAATTTAGTGCCCTCTTTCTGACACATAAAAACTAAAATTTCACTTTTTACTATAAATCAGACATCAAATTTCATGTGTTTAAGTAACAGCGATTTTAAGTCATCGCGTTTATATGATTACGAAAGAACAGACCGACTGACAGTCAACCTCTCCACGGATTTATTTTCAAATTTGATACCTATTTATACTTGTTGTTGTTCTCGTGTTCCTCTTTACAACGGAAGGAAGGGTGCAGCAACTTCTGAGGGTAAGTCATATAACAGACTTTCCGACCCGCCACGGAGGCACACAGATTAACCATCGACATTGAATGACCGGACCGCCGCAACAGCAAAGTGCTGGAACTGTGGATGAGTCCTAATGGCCGTCACCGGCCCAGGTACAACCCTCCCCGAAGGGAGTACGTCTCGTCATCGATGGGGGGGGAGCCTAAGCCCCATTGTTATTGTAACCACCGGGGTGGCGAGATCCAACCATCATACCGGAAGCATCTCATCCTCAATTACGAGGTGCCCCCCGGGGGATAACTTCTGAGGGTATGGACCCCTGAGCACCCGAGGGCAGAAGTCTGACTTCTAGATCACACACGTCACACACCCTTTTTATGAGATGGTCTTCAATCATGCATTTCATTCATTGATTCACATGTCGTAATTTAGATCCGAATCCTGATCACCTCTGACTAATGGCCGTCTCTACTCTAGACATGGAAGGCTTTGTGATCACGGCAGATTTAACGTGCGCCAGCCACCACACACATGGAGAATCTTCGGTTGGCAGGTTCGCACTCACAGCTCACGGGATGCGAATCCGACGCTCTACCAACCAGGCTATCCCAGCCCATATTTATACTTTAGACTTTAAATCGTTGTTACAAATTTTATCTATGTAGCTCTCTTCAATTTATTTTATCGTTACCGTGCTTTTTTATTTTTGGACAATCAGGCAGCAAACAATTCTCATAATAGATTTCATTCAAAATTTGATAGAAATCTACAATTTTTTTAATAGAGACCGCATACCAAATTTCATCATCTACCTTAAGTCGTTTTTTGAGTTATCTTGTTTTGAAATGAGCAGTCAGATATAATTTCAAAAATTTGTTTTTCAGTATCTTGGAGCTCTAAAACGTAAAGATTTGTCAAAATTTCGAATTCAAATTTTTTGATAATTTGTAAAATATATAAACGGGGAAGTAGAACTAGGAATGACATTCTAAAATACTCACTTTAATGGCGACCCTTTAATGACTAGAAAATTAAACATCCCAAGTCTTGTTTGAAAGGACTGACAAAGAGAACGGTTGATTTGCATTCTCTTAACGTCCTGATAAATGGATTAATTGATTAAAGGGAGGAGTCTAGTGGAGAAAAGCAGGCTTGATGCCCATCAATTATGCAGTACGTCACCTAAAAAACCGGGACACTTGGTGATTTAAGGTAGAGTGTATTGAACTTGGTTTCAAGACAGCTGTATGAGAGCCAACAAATTTCATCAGATAAAAAATTGTTGTAGAGAAATTATCGTTTGAAAATACTAATATTTAATTTTTTTGTGCCAATTTATTTGGATATTTCCATTTTTTGTAATGCCGGCATCCTGGCATAAGAGTAGTGCGTCTTCCCCATTATATTGGCATCCCGGTTTCGAGTCCCGGTTCTGGCATGGTTGTTCTTCTTGTGAACCTCCTGTAAGGTGCGTGAATGTCCCCCAATATCAAAAATTGTTAATGAGTGAGTAGCAATAGTGTGGTGTGGGGTTTATTCTGAAAGTTACGTTATTAGATAATTTCTCAACATTTATTTTTAGAACATTTCTCAACAATTTCTCAACATTTCATTGTTGAACAGATCCCGAAAATTACGTTTTTAATAGTTTTTTTGGTGTCATTTAACTTGATTTCATCGGATTGATACACACACGCAATGAACAGAAGGTATTAATTAAACATGCATCTTTGAAGTATGTCCTAATTTGAGGCTCAAAAGTATTTCCCTGGAGAAATCATAAAGTTAGGCATAAGAAATTTAATGGGTAACAGTTCAAACATTATCCTCGGTGAATTAACGGGTCGCCAAAGGTAACTACATTTAAATATATGGGTTCCTTTCTCCGTTTCTGCCACTTAATATCAGAAAAAATAAATCCCCTAACCTTGTTTTCAATCCCAGAAACAAGGGGACATCACTCCATTTGTTCCCGACAGTTGGCGCTCCTCCAGAATTCGTTTAACTCCAAATGAATCCAATGATGGCCTCATCCATCATTTTTCATTTCCTCGCCGGGTTGCTCGGTTCCATGCGAAAATTACCATCTCACAAATTACCAACACCTTCATTACTCTCAAAAGACTCGCCGATAAAGCGAAGCGCCCGCTGATTTTGCTTTTCCTCCCTTCCTGTCAAGTTTATCATCGTCTGGAGACAAACGAAGGCGTGGGCCAGTGGTTCGCATTCCCCCGAACGGAGAGTGTATCCTTCGGGAAAGGACATAAGGACATCCGTCACTTTTCATTAAGAAACTTTTCTTTGATCTTTCTTGAGAAAAAGCACTTGAGTTTACGAAGATGGACTCATTTACTTAAAAGTGTCCGAAGCTTTTATTTTGACAGAAAAAAAGGAAAAATTTTACTATCCGGATGAGCATTTGTAAAAAATCAGATTTTAATAACGCGTTGCCATTGCGTTGCCAGATTTTAATAACGCGTTGCCATTGCATTTACAAAAACTCTGATTTAAAAAAAGTTTTGGATTATAGCAAATGAAGCCTAGAAAAATGTCATTTTGAGCACGTGATTATATGAAATGAAATAAATAGGAAAAGTGATATTTTTTTAAACAATCAGTGCGAGACAAAGCTTTTTGGATCGTTTGCAATACTAAAGTGACTCATTCAATGAAACAATTGAAATAAATAAAAATATGATTTAACTCGCACGAGCAGGTGGTGCTTGGCCGTTCAAGAAATGATGTTCAGACATGATACATTGAAGTATGCATAGCAGATTTCATTTTAATCTTTTTTTATATTTTTAAATTATAAGAATTGTTCATTGAATGGTTAAATGCAATTAAAGATGACGATGCATATTTTTATCACAAGATGTTAGTTTTAATTATTTATATTGTTACTTTTTCGCAAGCTTACGCTCTTCCTATACATGTGTGTGTGGTCTGTCTGTCTGTTAGTCTGCATACTCTGGAATCCAGCAAGTTTGATTCTATATCTATCGAATAAGGCGTGATAGTCTTTACAGAATATAAATTATCATCTTCAGACATTCTTTCAAGTTTTCCTTGGAATTTAATTGGTTAAAACTTTAACAATGGTTAGCTGTTTTTCCGTAAAAACTTTCGAAAATATCTTTAGACCAAAATAATTCATACACATTTTTAAACATTTTTAAAAATTTTAAAAAATTACCTATTACTGATACTAATTTCCTTAGGGGACAAATTTTTTCTGATTTGGATAATTTTTAAAAAATATTTTTTTTTCTAATTTCCAAAGTAGATTACATTATCGTCCTGAAATTCAAACTATTTTCATGGACTCATCAAATATTTACTCAGATGATATTTTTTCATAGTTTAAAGTTGATGTAAATAAATTCTGTGCATTATGATGGTAATGCAATTAGAATATGCATCATCTGAAGAATCACATTTATAGCTACATTATATCAATGGAGATTTCATTAGTTAGGTTCATATGCACAATAAACAGAGTAAGTGCAAGTCTATTAAAACAACAATTTCATGCTCAAAATGGATATTCCTGTAGAATTTTGTGCTTAAATTGGTTAGAACAAAATATTTAAAAATTACCTTATTCTTACGTTGCTTTATGTTGTTGTCGATGATGATGATGATTCTCCATAGTCATCATGGTGACTGCAAGGTCACGGCTTCGCATTTGTACGACTAAAGGGAAAGAAACGTTTTGTGTGGGCATGCCTTTGATGTATGTAAAATTTGACGAAGACCGAACTTGCGGCATTATAAAAAAACTCTTTTTCGAAAAGGTGGGATCAAATCAGGCGTCGTCCTCACCATCTGGTGAAGATCTAAAATTTTCAAAATAGCCTTCTTGTCAGGACCTAACTAAGGAAGGGACATACTGGGCAGTTGCCCCAATTATGGGGGGGGTGCAAATATGATAGAAATTTTATTTTACGCCTCCTTCTTTAATGAATGTTCTACATTACTAAAGAAATGAGGAAGAGGGGGCCCCAACTAGGCTAAGTCGGGCCCTGCTTCTTGTTGCTTCTTGACGGCATATTAATAAAATTTAATTAAAATACTATAAACATTTTCTAATTTTTTTAATTTTCTGTAATAAAAACATTATTATTATCTATGCATCTATAACGATAACACGATAGTACACGATAATTCAAAGTTGAAGCGAATTAGAGCAGTGAATTTGGAATACAACATATTAAAACTAATAAGCTGCTTTTTCTTAAAGCATGCAAGATTTGGTTCATTTTAGTATAAAACAACACACACACGCACGCGCGCGCGAACACACACACACACACACACACACATACATATATATATATATATATACAGGCTTATAAGGATTTTCTTTTTATGTAATTTATTTTGGATGAAAAATATTACGCATATTATAATGAAAATATTTAACTGTCTCTAGTCACTCACATTCTAGTAAAATGCGATATAATATATTTGAAACTGCTATTTTCATCTCAATAGCGTTGATATTCTTCCCTTGGGGAAATAATAAATGCATTCATTTCTACTCAAAATATCATGTCTTCAATTACAATTTTTATAAAAATATTTCAAAAAACCTACAACTAAAAATAGAGCTGCAACCAAGTTGAAATCGTCGACTAAATATTCTATGAAATGTAAGAAGATGTAAAATTCGTTTTCATCGAATAATATTTTTTTGAAATTACCGAGAAAATACCGAGATATCGGAAGCCAAAAAATACAGTTACAAACCTTAATTATAAAAGCTAAATTCGAATATTTTTAAACGCATTTTTTTTTTTCGATTTCAACTGCAATTATTCTAGATTTTTTTAAAAAAATTTGATGTGATCAAAGTATGATAAAAGTTTTGATTTTTCTTTAACAATAAACAAATATTATTTTGAAAGTTGAAATAAATGTTGTTGAAAATAAAATTTCAAATAATTAATATAGATGAGAAAATTAAAATTTAATCATCAATGCTTTATTTTTTTGGTATTTTTTTTCAAAGGGAACATCTTTTTCCTTGTGAATTAACAACTGTAGCAAAAAAATATTTCCATCAAGTAAAACTGATATCTGAACAATTGAAAATTATTTCAATTACTTACTTAGTCCTGAGGACGAACACAACGCAAACGTTTCGTTATGAATTGTGGCGCCATCTAGTGTAATTTTAAAGATATAATACTTTTAACTTAAATTATTAACAAATTACTTCAGATTACTATTTTAAAAATAATTTTATTAGGAATAAAAAAAAAAGATGAGTGTGATTTGTCTTTTGCCTGCGTGAAAAATTACCTCCATATTTTAAAATTATTTTTATAAAATTAAATATGTCTAAAAAAATGCAATATTAAAAAAATAATAATAACAATAATTTAGTTCCATATAATATCTGCAATCGTAAACTCAGAATTTCTGTAAAAAAAATTGTCAATTTTTTTATTGAACTTTGTAATAATAAATAGTAATATAAATTAATAAATAACTTTGTAATATAAATTAATAAATAACTTTGTAATATAAATAAATAAATAATATTTTTGTAACAAACAATAGTTGAAAAGTTTGTAAATACCGTTTTTGCAAAATATGATTAAAATCTATATTTCTTACCATGTTGAGTTGAAGGCATTTTAATTGAGTACCAAATTAACTACAATCAACCCTTCTCAGATTTAAGAATTAAATATAATTTCTTCAAACCATTTTTATCGGGTTTTAAGTCCTGCAGATAAAAATCAACAAATCAAAAGATCAGAAACTCTTAGACTAGTTTCCAATGTGCAATTCAAATTCAATTCTTTAGAAAAGACTGAAATTATTTTTTCATTGCATAAATTTCTGTAATTAAATTTATTTGTCGTTAAGCTTCATACTTATCATATTATTTAGAATCTCGTTGTTGAGTAAATTGTAAATTTTTGTCGCGTGAATCTCTCATGAAATACGATTTAATTCCTTTTTATCTTTTCATATCCATAAATTTCCATTTTTTAATATGTAGGCCATAAACTATATTTATAGTTTTTAATTTGTTCTTGTCACTTTATAAGTCTTTTATGCTTATGACATAAAGAGTAGGACGTGACACTAAATGCTCTCGTGGTGACATTAATTCTCTACTTAATCATTTGGGTCAAAGAATTCTTGAATTAGAATACAAATTACGAGTTGAATGTACATATTAAATCATTAACTTAATATAATAATATGTTGCTTATTTATAACGAATTTTAAGTAATTATTTTTCAAGATCAAACAGGTTTTACTTCATTCCAAGAGAATTTCGCTCTTAAAATGATAAATTTATGTATCAGAGAAAGTTAATTGTTATTTATAATAAAATGAAACTAAGCTGATTTTATAAATCTTATTTCATCTGCTGCATTTTTGTTGCAAAATTTTTGATATATTTGTGAAAATATTTAAATTTCTACCCGCAATGAAATTCTTAAATTTTGCCTGATTGTTTTTTTTAAAGATATACGTTAAGGAGGAAATTTTTGAAATATATATATTTTTTTCAATTGTTGCATGGAATAAATTTAAATCACTTATGAAGCACAAATATATCAAGTAAAAATAAAATTAAAAAGTTTTGTCATTTTTTTTCCGGAGGGAGAGGATTTTTTCTATCTGTTTTTAGCTTAAAAGGGGGGTAAAAAGAACTCTAAATTAAAAATTTATCAAATGATTTGCTTAAAATATTTCAATACTTAAGAAATCTATAATCTTATTCCGTAACTAGGAGATAGGCTGTGTCTCCATTCAATATTTGTATACTAAGATTAACTAATAATTTAAAAAAAAAAAATCGCAACTCAAACATTAAAATAATTGTTCTATTTTTTTATTGTTATTGTTTTAACTGAACTTATTACTAATTCTATGATACAGGAAATAGAAAACCTATTAAAGAATTATCATAACAATTTTGTGATTTTTTTTTGAAAAATTTGAGAAAGCAGCATTAAAAATCGTTATAGCATTAAATCGCAAGTTTTGAAAACATAAAAAAAAGCTCTATAACTTCACAATGAGTAAACGAAAAACCAAATTCAAAACGCTAAATTAAAAAAAAAACTGTTCAGAGAATAGAATGAAGAAATTAGTTCCTTATATCTAATTAATTGAATTTCTAAGATCTTTGTATTATTCTGATTCAATTCTGTATTTCCCTGTCAGAAAAAAAAAGGAATTTTCGAACTCCTTCTTTCTTTTCCTTCTTTTGAAATCTGAATTAATTAGCATTTTTTATTTTCATATTCCATATTCCTAAATTTATATCTCCGATTGCCATCATTTATTTTGATATCAAATTTTCAAGTCTAACAAATTTTAGTTGGAAAAAGAATATGCAAAGATAATTTTCCACATGAATTATCATATCTTTTACGGAGATATAAACGTTAATTACCAGCATTAATTTAAATTAGGAAACCTTTGCATATCATGCCGTGAGTTGCTGGCATTCATATTGAGAACAATTAATTTGCTTGCTTAAATGATAATTATTTCCATTTTATTTTTCCTTCAGAATATAATTGCAATTTATGTTGTAGAATTTACATTCAGTTCTTTCATTATTTTATACTAGTAAATACATTTAGTCATATAAACTTAATGTACTTAGACTAACTGCACTTTCAGGTTGGTTAATATTGTTAGAATAGCTCTAGTCAAAACCGTATTTAAGTTCTTTTTTTAAAAAAATTTAGAGTTTACTTATTTAGTCATTAAATTTATTTATTAAATTATTTTTTGTTTTATGTGAGTTGTTTGCTTTAGGATAGTTTATTATTATTAAAAATATATTAAAAAACATTATAAATTAAGAATTTGATGTTAAATATGATTTGTTTTAAGAATTAGCTGATATTTTACTATCCATATTTCGAATAAATCAACACTAAGTTAAATGGAAATTAGGAAAAAATTGAATGGCAGATGCTTCATAACAGCCAAACGATATTCAATACCCTTTCTTTTGTTTATACGACGCAGTTGAATAAATGTTTACATACGATTATCATGCATTGAAAATATTGACTCGCACTCGCTGGTGGGTTGTTCTATTCTATATAACAATTAGTTACATAAAATGTCGTTCTTAGTTACAGTTTTAACTTCAAATACATTGACATCATTGTCACTTTTGATCCGTGAGCTAATTATTTCTAATAAACATTCACTCCCACATCGACAACATAATTGCTTCATTTAACTTAAAAGAACTCGCGAGAGCGTCTCTTTAGAGACGGGATAAAAAGCAAAAACTCAAATCCATTACACTCTTAAAAATTTCAGAAACGAGTCTTAAATAATTAGAGCCAAAACGAAAAAAAAAGAGCTTCTTTATTTGAACAACGGTCTTCTTTCGTTCAAAGATTAAATTTGAACGAAGGCATTCATTCTTTTGTCAATTCTCACTGCTTATCAAATTACTGTTCGTAGAAGTAAAGAGAAAAAACTTCGCCAAGAGGTGGCCTCACGTCTGAAAGCGTGAGGTGACGTTCATTTAAATTTTAAACAGGTGTTTTCGAGCAACTGGCTCACGAAATTCGTGCTGGAATGGGTTTTTTGCCAACCCTTTTTAATTTAATTATTGCTTCGCCTTCAAAACGCTGCACCTGTCGACGCTTTTTGCTTACTGTTGGGTGTGCTGCGGATATGTAGGTGATTTTTCTTCTTATACAGTGATTCAAGATCCAGTTTTAAAGATATTTTCATATTTAACACTTTGGTGACCGGCAATTTTACAGAGAAACTATGTCCTGCCATCGGCTACTTTTTTGTTATTGAATATGAAAGTGAAACGTTCTAAAAAAACTCCAATGAATTTTGTTGAATTGGAACATCAAAAAGTTCTTCGCCGACACGTTCCGTCATGGTTGAAATTTTTGGAATATTACTAAAATTCTAATAAAAATGGAAATACTAGGAAAAGTAATTTTTCTGTTACAGAGCGGACAAGACTAAACACGATACGCCAAGTTTCTGCCATGTTCTATATCGCCCTCGGTGTTTGAAACAGATAATGCAAGTGCAATGACGAGTTAACTCGTCACCGGTCAACAACGTTTGGACGTGAAAAGACGAGTTAACTCGTCACCGGTCAGCAAAGTGTTAAGATATGAGAAGATCTTTTAAAATATCTTGTTATGGATGATGCAATGTCATTTTATGTCATGAGTGTTAAATAGATTGCACAGTTTATTTATTTATTTGAGTAGAATATAAATTGTTATTTTTGTTATTATTTGGACGAGTAAATTCCAGTCTCTTCGTGGACGCTTAATTTAAGTGCGTATGTTTATCACAACTTTTTATTGGAATTTTATATGAGCTCAGTAACTGAGTTATGCGACGGAGGAAATTAAAGACCTTGGTCTGTATCTTTCGAAAATCGAATTCTTTTCGAAAATCGAATTTTTTCCCAAAATTTTTTTTCCCTTTTTTTAATCATTTTTTAAACATATTCTGTGTTTGATTTGCAATACTGTGCTTCATTGTTGAATTGAAATTCAAATAAGAAGATTTGACTTATTTTGCCATGCTCAGTACAAGACATTTCATTTAAGTTTTTAAACATTAAAGGAGGTTTTTTTTTTTTTTTTGTATTTACAATGACTTAAATTCAGAATTAAGCAATGGTGAAAATACTTTCATTATATGCCCATTTTTAGTCGCAGCAGCTGTTTCGTATGTTATAATTGATTGTAAAGGGATACAAAGAGAAAATGAGAGAAATTTGGAGCACAATGAATAGGATTGTAAAAGACTTCTAAAATGTTTAAGTTACACGTCTATTACAATTTGAAATCTAAAAATATTATCCAATGGCTAATTAAGGCTTACTAACCAAATATTATCCATGGACCATTAGGGCTTATTTATAAAAAAATATTTTATTGAAATTTTTAACAACTTTTAATTATGATAAATCAGCTAGTTGCAAATGTAATTAAATGATTTTATAAACAAAAATATGATGATTTTATTTTATTTCCCCATTTCTTTTGTATATACTCTAAGAGCACGTGTTACCCGATATCCGCTATTTCCCATCCTTTCCCCGAATGCAACACCGTGCGAGACACATTAAATCAAAAGAAATAATCCACAGGCGGAAGAAAGGACCCGGAAGTGATTTCCGAGGGGGACGAGAATCATGACAAACGATTCCTCCATGAAAAGGGTGGGAGGGACCCCAAAGCAATCCTTTACCACCCCGTTAATGGACCCGCAAAAAAAAGAAGAAATAGCTTTTTTTACGAGAGTCAGCTAACATCCTAACGATGGTTGTGGAGGCCTGAAGCGCTAAGTGGGGCAGGAATCATTACGCCATTAAGGATGAATTTTGTGCTTATTTATTTACTTAGAATGATTCAGGCAGATGATTTTTCCCAGTTCCAGAATTGCTACTTAGTTGACATGCGTCAATTTCAAATTATCTTACAACTTTTTTTTTTTTCATAAAGTTTGAAGTCTGATAGATTTAACGTGCTACATCAGTTGGAATTGTTCCCTTCCATTCTTTTTAGTTAAATTCTGCTACCAAACTGATTTTTATTGAACTTGTTTATTACATACTAGCCGCCTTTGGCGACCAGTCGGTTCGCCAGTATTAATGCTCGCTAAAGTTTGCTCGCTAATATTTTATGTAGCTGTGTCTCATTACAGGTTTTCCACAAAAACAAATTTTGATTATCATATAATTCATTTATAGTATTAATTATTATTATTTTCTTCAGATGATCTGTTCACTGTACTACTCATCTTCCTCTTTCTATCCGAGCAATGATTGTCCCGGATTTGATATTTTACTTAAATGGTGGAGGGAAAGGTCTAAAATTCTGTTTTTATGGAATAATGAGATTCAAATTTTCATAAATGTAAACACACTAAACAAATAAAGACACAATTGGTTTTCAAGAGATGCAAAAGCTTAAAAACAGCTTGGAAAATGCCTCGCACAGACGAAATAATGATGACGCACACGCCCTTCTTTTCTTTTCTATCCTTTTTTTTTTTTTTTTTTTTACTTTTTTCCTTCCCTGCCCAGACTTTATTTTGAGCAGGCATAGATTAAATATTCAAACAGACTAATAATAAAAGCAACTATTTTCTTTCTTTTTTTAAACATCCCGCTATCTATGAATGAAAACCAACTGATTTCGCGTATTTCTTTCTAAACAAATCATAATTTATTACTTCCTGCTATCTTGCTCAATTGGTGTGGGGGCAGGAAATGAAGATTTTTGGCAGGAAAGTAAGAAAAGTGTCGTTTTAACTATTTTCCACGCAGTTTTTTAATTTTTTCTCTTCATAAGAACCATCCTCGGGTCTTAACGAAAATATTTTTAAAAAATTAGCCGAATCGTCCGAGCCGTTCTCCAGTTTTGCGCTTAGCAACGCATTTCGAGGTGCATTTTTATTAATATAGATTTTGTACTGGGGTGTTTTTTGTTTTGCTATTAACATATTTCACATTTTCAAATTATCTTCAATAATTATTCTTTTACACTTTCATGTTCCCTCAAGAACATTTACCTCATGCTGATTCTTTTTGATTGATTATATTTATGGATCAATATATACGATATATTGTATAATTTGATCTTAAGAAAATGCAATTTTTTATGGTTTTTGCGCATTATTAATATAAAATACATTTAATTAGGGTCTACATTTAGTTAATATCTCATCTAACTAAGGGATTCAGGCAGTTTTGATGCTCTGACAGATCATATTATGATACCCTATTTTCATAGCTAATCAAATCAGTTTCCGATGTTGATGAATTTTTAGTTTAATCAGAAATGTGAATAGGCTATTTTAATTGTTTGAAAAATATGTATGCTTCATTTTAGTTTTTTAAATTCATATAATTGAAAAAAAAATGACTAAAATAGTAAAAATTTTGTGAAATTAACCATAATTATTAATTTATGGAATAATTTAAAAGAAAAGCATTTAATTATTATGAATAAAATTTGAGGAAATAATAAATTTCCTGTGACTTTAACATTAAATTATTCTGAAACATCCTTTAAATTAAATACAAAATAATCAGTTAGCAAGTAATGTTTAAAAAAATGATTCAACTCTTACTTAGGTCAATAAAGAAACAATTTATTTTAGTTACTTTTTATTGAATAATTATAATATAAATAATTTATCAAAAAAGTATTGATTTTTGCAAGAATTGAACTCGCATTCTTTACCTTCAAGTGAAACTACTGGAGTCTTTGAATTCTACCGATTGAGTTGCTGCCTGTTGATTTTAAATGTCATTACAAACTGTTAAAGCTCTATTTAAAGTATTAAAAATTAATTTCATTTAATTGACGAATTAGTATTTGGAGAAAAAAAACTGTACTAACAACAAGTGTCATCCACTACAAATTTTAAAAAATGTATTTTAACTTGAGTAGATGAATTAAAAGTATTTTATTAAAGACATATATAATTAGGGAAAGTGTGAACTTATAATAGAAATTGAAAAAATAATAATAATAAGCATTACAGTATAGTATTATAAATAAACAATTAATCATATTTTGATTTATTTAATAACAATTTCCGCTGTTCACTGCAAATATGCATTGGAATACTATTATTTTATAAGTCATTAAATTTATTTATTTTGAAACTGAGCTAATAATATTTTTATCAACGGCCTTTCAGTCAGTGGCCTAGGCAACTGCCTTGTTAGCTAGGTATTCGAAAATATTTTGTGCTATTGAATTAAGCCAACAAAATAACAGGGAGCAGATATGTCCCTAACAGCAATAAAATCAGACGCTCATTAAGATTATTTTGACCAAAATTAAACTTCTATTCATCTTATTCAACCCAATCAACTTCAATTGATATATCGCCAAACACAAAAATCGACTGAAACCCCTCCCCCTTCTCCTCATTCGGTGACTCAATTGAGTGTCTGAATCGTGACTTACCGATTCATTACTCAATTTTTTCCCATGAGGCCAGAGTCACTTCGATCTTATTATTTCAACACTATCCCCGGCACGATTGGCCCATTAGTTCCTTTTATATCCAATAACGGAAATCGAAGAACGAGTTATTTCATCAGAAGCGAAGCACGCGCTTTCTCCAAGTACTGTCATTTATTTACGAAACGTGTAGCACGTGGTAATTGGGTAATTCATTTATTTATTTATGTGTTTATTAATTATGCACTGTTTATATTTGAAAACTTAATTCGAGACGTTAAGTTTGTCCTGCTTATGGATTTTTACTAATATAACAAAAGTTAATCTGTGTGTGAGGTGACCTTTTCCAAGACAAATATTTTGGTTTAGAAATACTGAATCTGGCACAAATATACAGGGTGTCCAAAAAGTTCCCGTACTGATGATTTGTGAATTTATTTTACAAAAACAATAGATTCAAAAAGAATTATTTTTATGCCAATGATAAAAAGCACTTTTAACACTTTAACTAGGGAAAAAATACTGAGATACTGAGCTTACATTTATAATAAATGTTCGAAATGTCCATCCCTTTCTTGGAGACAAAGCTGTACTCGTTTGCGCATGTTTTTCGAAACGCGTTTTAACATGCTGGGAGTGATTTCTTGTATCCTTTGGGTAATTGCGATTTTCAAATCATCTATTGTTTGAGGATCACCTTCATAAATTTTGTCCTTTAAATATCCCCACAGAAAAAAGTCCGGGATGGTCAGATCAGGGGATCTAGATGGCCAAATATTTTTTGAGATAAGTCGATCGCCAAAAAAAGCTTCAAACATGTCCACGGTTCCATTACTCGTATGGCAAAAATTAATATATTTGAAAAAAATCATAGACAATGATTTTTTAAATTTGGAGTACGGGAAATTTTTGGACACCCGGTACTTTACAGAAAGGAAATCTGCATCTCAGAGCAATCTTTCCCCTATAATTTTTGTTGGAATTTTAATAAATTAAAAATTAGGCACCATTTTGACGTGTTTTTTTTTTTATAATGCCTTCCAAAATCTTACTGCACAAAAATATTCTTTTATTCAAAAAATAATTAAATATATTTTTAATTAATATATTTCTTCAAAAATAATTAATCTATTTTTAAATAAGTATTATTCATAAATTATTTTAAAATTAAGAATCAATTTTAAATTAAAAGAATTGTGTTTCCAATTCTATCAATTTAGCTGACAGTCAATTTTTTTTTCTTTTTACTTTTAAAATATTTTATGCACAGATTTGATAATTCTTTTCTTTTTTATTACATTGGAATTCAAACTATTTTTATTGTTTATAAATAAAGGTTATCTGTCTTTTTTTTTTTTTTTTTTTTTTTTTTGAAAATTAATCTTTTGTTTTACGCCTGAATCGTAAGTTGCAAATAATGAGCATTATTATGTAATTTAATTTTTAGAATAACATAAAACTTTTCTGAAATAAAGGCTAAATTTTGAAAGGGGAGAAATAATTATAACCACACTTATTAAAAATGTGTAGAGTTATCGACCAAAAATAGCGGATTTGGAATTTCCACTGACTTAAACAAAAGGATAATTAACAAATTTCATTTACTTTTTTTTTTCATTCTCACTGATTAATTTTCATTTCAATTCTCCTAAGCATTTAATTAAAATTGACAATTTCATTTCTGAATAAGTAAAAGTCTTTTAAGTTGAAGAATGGTATATTTTTTAAAGAAAATTCAATTAATTTTCAGAATAATAATATTGGTTTTTATTTCAATACAATATAGTCTGCAATTCAATAAAATCATTGCATTATTTTTTAATTTTTTAATGCAATTAATGTTTTAAGGTAGGTGACTCTATCACTTGCCTTATCAATTTTTTTATTTAACCTTCTTTATTTTTTAATTGATTTCTTCAAAAAGTCGTTTGAATTAGATTTCTAAATTTTTTCTTTGGAAAATTACATTTATTTTTATACCTGCATAATGCAAGTTTTACGATTTAAAGTGTTAATTTATCAAATTCTAAATGTTAGTAAAATCTACTGACAAAAAAGTATCATAAATTGAAATATAATGCATATTTATTATTCAAATTTGGCTTTTTCAGTGTACTCTTCTGCAATACAATAATTTCTCAACAATTTCTGAACTAGTCCTGTTCATTTACACTGATTTTAAATTATTTAATGCTTTACAACTTTAAAAAAAATGAAAAATTTTATTTATTTGTCGAACGTCAATATTCGATGTTTGAATTCAGGAACTAAACAATATATTTATTAATTTATTTGCAATATCTTGAACAATCACATATTAAACTTCTAAACTGGAAGATTTTTGCTTTATATTCCTTTTAACCTCCCTCTCCCTAAAAAAAACATATTTTTCGAATTTTCAGAGAGGTTTGGATTAGCTGGTATATATTTATTTCATATGTGATTTTTTTTTCAACCTCTTTTAGTCAAAAATTCTAAATGAAAATATATTGCAGCATTTTTTAACAACTTTATACTTTCTATAGCTTTGTCACATATCCCGATATGAGTCACTTAATCGAAAAATAATTCAACGTTATGAATTATAATGGATTACTTCTTCGTTATTTTAAATTCGACGAATATTTTCCTTCATTATTCGACGAATGTTTTATAATGTAAGATTAATAAATAGCGAAAGGAATTCTCACGTAAAATTTATATTAATGAAAGTAGAAAATAATAATTTTCGTCGTAAAAAATACTGTTATCGTCAACAGAATAGATAGGATTTAAATAATCAGCCGTCAAAAGTGGCGCCACAGTAAAATGAATCCAAATGGAAAAAAAAAATATTCTCATTTGTAAATTTCCATTATTAAGTCCAACGTATTCTTTCTTCAACTACAACAACAAAAAGAGTAATAAAAAAAAGGAATCATGGTAGATGAAATTTAATATGACTTGCGGCTTCCTTTGTTCCCAGCTTAGCAAACGATAATTTTCCGTCCAGGAAGTGACATCACTCTTAATTGTTCCGCGACTGACCCGCAGGAAGAATAAAAAAGTAATAATAAATATAATTCTTATCATCGTGCGTTTGTTAGTTTCAGAATTCAAAGCGTTGTTATATATATGAAATGCTAAGGTACGGGTAACAGTAATCGAGGTTATTACCAGTTGTCGAATGGCAACAGCAACCGTTTTATTCATTAAACATTTAGGGATAACAAAAATTGTTGCTGTAAAAATCCCAATATCACACTTCTTTCCGTTCAAGTTCAATGAACATTTGGTTAAAGTGGTCATTAGTGTGCCCCCGAGTTTGCCGCCAATTTGGCAACACAACACAACGCTCTTGTAGTAACCCTAATGATGTTTTGTTTACTTCTTCCTACAAATGTTAATTTAAAAATAATAAAATAATATCAATTAAGTATTTTATTTTTTATCTGTATTATAATTAAGATTTTTTTGTATAATTAATAAGAAGCTTCAATTATATTTTTAATGCGAATATAAAATACTTATTCCTTTACTCATTTTAATTGTTAGTATGCTATTTCGCAAAATCGTCTGATTTAATACTTTACGAAGTCGTCTGCTTTCTTTCATTCATCCTTTCTTTTTGAGTATTTGTCTTTTGCAATTATTTATTATTTACTTTTCGTATTATCCACACAGTCCTTATGTTCAATGGGGTAGCGAAGCTACTAGTTTCCCACTCCCACTGCTAAAGAAGCCGTAGGATGTTTTTTTAAGTTAAAAAATTCTGCCCGGTGCCTTCAACAGATGCCAGAATGCGTATCGGTAAAAAAAAAAAGTTATAATTATATTGCGAAAAGTTGTAACCGTAACTATCCTGTAGAAGTGTTTGTTTACTTTGTCCGTCATCTTTATTGGCGACTAGGTATCCTTGCGCGGCAAGGGGCACACTAAACGTAACTTTTGCCGAACATTTTTGTTGCTGTACTGAATATAATGCTTCGCTTAACTAATCAATGGAGCTACAAAATGTTATTAAAAAATATTACTAAAGATAAATCGCCATGTTGTCAAAAAAACATTCAGTCAACGGAAAGAAATTATGAAATATGCTTCAAACAAAAAATCCAATCAAGTGCAAAAATAGGCTTATTGACTGCCAGAACAATAACCGAAAAAAGACTTAAGATTAATGCACCGCTTCTCGCCAAGCACGACAAAATCGTGCCAATCGTTTGAAAACTGCAATACTAGAAATACTAAGACATCTTTTAAAGTTGAAACAAAAAATTGTCGCTAATATATTTGGAGAGAAATTTTTATGATTTACCGACGGAAATTTATACTCGTATCTTCCAAAATAATCGTATCAGAAAAAATAATTTTTGTATCATCTTAAAATAAAACTAATTACCCTTTTTAATGTTAAAAATTTCATTTTCGTACATTTATTCACTTAATTTTAATAACATTTTTAAATCAATTTGTTATGCTTTTTGAAATAATATTTTTAAATGTCCTGATGGATTTCAAATTCTCTATGAAAACATTCAAACGCGGCCTTTTATCAACTTTTAAATCCATTTTAGGATTTTCACTTCCTTTTTTTATTTTTTGACTAGCTGCCCCGACAGACTTCGTACTGTCTAAAATTATTGGCGTTTTCGTAGTCTAATAGAAGAAAAAAAAATTTAAGAAAAACGTGTTTCGCAGTAAACACTTCATTTATTGAGTTATGCCTTAGTACTAAACAACGATAACTTACAAAAATAAGTTTTCTATAATAATGTGATATTTTCATTGTAATACTTTATGGTACATGATATTTTTTGTTTAATTACTTGGCGCGTAAATAAACAAAGCTGGCGGTTTTCCAAAGCGAGTGTAAGCAACATACAACTGTCCATGAGAGAAGCATGGGTTTTCAAGATTAATGCGGTAAGAACTGAATGCGATGATTGGTCTTGGGATTTATTTATGGTCATAGCGAAAGCAAGCCACACTGAAAATTCCAGTCGTTTAAATTCACATGGTAAGTCAGTTTATACCATTGGGATGCGAGGTATCAACACATCTTCGCCCTTATATTTTTTTCTTTAGAATGGTTACTTCGATCGCATTGTTCAGTAATGTTTTTACTGCTAGCTACAAAGACGCGGTGGGTTGACAGTTCGCGACATTATGATATATACACTTTGCAATTTGCGGTAAACTACTTTAATTGAACTCATGTGTTTTAGTCTTATTAAATTACGAGGTAAAATATTTTTGTAAAGAAATACATCCTCATTAATAAATAACAATCTAAAAACTCAATAATTTAGGCGACTAATCTAGGCGTAAACTCAATATTCTAGGTGACTAATCTAAACGATGTAAACTCAATAATCTAGGCGACTAATCTAGACGAAGTAAACTCAATAATCTAGGCCAAAGTTATTATTTAAAATTACAGCAGTTAGTTATTTAAAATTACTGCGGGCAATTATATTTCAAGCATTAAAACATAATCCTTGATATATTAAACGATACTTATTGAGCATTGCAATATTTCATATCAATTATGGAACAGTTTTCTCGAAATAAATTAACCAAATCGCTGCTCTTGCTTTTGGGTGCCTTGTCGTCATTTGTCAAAAATGGTTTAGCAACGCTGCTGCTGCTGTGTTGGGCATCTGTTTCGGGGGAGATTTAAACTTCTCGTGAGTTTCCCACAACTTAATTAACTGCAACCGTGAAGTTACGTTCACGTTCATTTCGAAAGTAGAGAGTGATGGAAGATTTTGTCATTTTCAGTAATTGCGTTTTGTTAGCCTCCCCTCCTTTCTCATTAGGAGTTGATTAGCGCACTTGGCTGTTTGTTGCCAAAAATAATTTTATTGGTAGAACTATTTTGGGAGAAATATTTGCTGACGTGAAGGCTTAGATAGGAACAGGACTCATTATATATGGTATAAAGGATTATCTAAATTAATTTTTTAAAGTTTAGTTGTTTCATCGTTATTAAAGTTGTTTATTCAACAACTTTGAGCAATACATTGTTTCATCAACATTTTTAAGTTCTTGTTATGATAGACTTATAGATATCTAAATTTAAATCCTGCTTCCTAATTTGTTTCTTAAATTAGCCCATGTTAACTTCATTCTAAAGTATCCTATAATTTCCTTATCCATTTCCCACTTTTTTTTTTATTTAATCATTTCTAACATGAACTTAACAAAATTACTGATCCGTCATTTTGGAACGCTGGGATTAAATAAAAAAAACATAACTCCTGCATATCTTTTTTAAAAGATACCTAAGATTCCTTTACCTAAATCGACACGGAATAAGAAATGGTCACACACGGCTCACACATAAGCATTTGCTGTTGAGTACAGTACAGTGCGTACAGTATGTCAGTGTCTTATGACGGTTCTTCGCATCTTAATGGAATGTCCACAATTTAACAATGAACGCATTCGCTACTTCCAATCTCCCAACATCGAATTAAAAGACATTCTTCATAAAATTTCCCATCTTTTCACCTTTTTAAAAGTGACTGGCTTTTAATTTTTAATTTGATTCTTAAATAACTTTTAGATTGTGTTTTGCCATGCTATTAATTTTCGTAGATTTTACAGGCTGACAGATCTAGGAAAATGATACTATTAGGAAGAAAAAGAATTTAAAATAATTTTAAATAATAATAAATTTAAAGAATTTTAAAATAAGATTAAATCATATTCCTGGTGCAGTTTGATCAAAAATAGTTCTTGCGTAAATAAACTCCGTCAAACCCTAATCGACACGTGACAAAGAAATCCCTGAAGGGAAAAATTTCACTTTGTTCTTGTATCCCAAAGTAAACGTACACCATTTTGTCATCTCTTTTTTTCATTTAAAAATTATGAATCCTGTGTGGAAATAAATCAAAATTTCTAAAATTTCTTCTATTGGGCCATGCATCTGCAAAATTACACACACACACACACACACACACACACACACACACACACACACACACACACACACACACACACACACACACACACACACACACACACACACACACACACACACACACACACACACACACACACAGGTGTCCCAAAAGGTCGTTTACAAACTTAACATGCTGGTCAGTCACATCATGATGAATAAGATTTACATAGGAACTTGTGTCCGAAAATTTAAACTGAGACCGCTAGA
>JAOUZG010035618.1:381306-393510 GCA_026289955.1 Argiope argentata
TTAAGTAATAATAAAAATTGGAGTGTTTTCGAACAAATTTGGAGCGCATGGAGCATTTTTCATTACCGCTATTTATACATAATATTTTATTATGTTAACCCCATGAACTCATAAATAAATTAACATAATACTTTACAATTTTGTGTGTCATCTCCTATAGTGTTACACTTAATGCCTATAAAATTTCAAATTGTTAAGGTGAAAATTGCAAAAAGTTATTTTAAAGGTCCCTGGTCACCTTAAGAGAATAAAAGAATTCAAGATATTGTTGTTACGAGGTGACCATAGGAAAACATGGTCACTAAGTCCCCAACCAGGGCCCGACTTAGCCTATTTGGGGCACGGGGCAGAAACTTATTTCGGGTCTCCCTCTGATTTATTTTCTCTTTTAAAATTAGTGTTAAAAAGAGGTAATCAAAGAAGGAAACGTAAATTAAACTTTCTATTCGATTTTGGGGCCCCCTATGATATGGTGCCCGGGTCAACTGCTCGTATGCCCCGGCCTTAGTCAGGCTCTGTCCCCAACGATCTTCAATTCTGCTTATTCATGTGACTCGATTTCTGCTTATTCATGTGACTCGTTTCATTGGCAACATTTTATGACACTTGTTGAGCATTTTCCTTGACATTTTATGGCACTTCCATCTCACACTTAGGAACGATAATAAATTGTCATCCAAAAACGGGTGGGGCAAAAAATTTTGAGTGACATATAGAAGAAAAAATCGAAAATGCCGAAAGAAAGTTTCTCTCCCATAGGGACCTTTCTTACTACAGTTTTAAAAGTAATAAATTATTAAACAATATTGATAATGATACCACACCTCTCAGTTAAATATTAAAAAAATCTTGCCCTATGAATAAAGTCGTCTAACATGAAATAATCATAAATAATTGTATCTTTCATCACATGTTTTTAATGTTTATTTTGAATAATTTTATTTTTTCCACTTGGGGAAATATCTTAGGGCCCCATAAAATTGTTTGCACTCGAATAATTTGTTAGAAAAAGCCGATATGTTTCTTGTAGATGTTAAATAGCCTGAAACACGTTTATGAGACATGATAAAATATAGAGAAGCTATTAATAATTCGACGGAACTATACAATACATCCAAGTTATCGTTGCTTATCTTATCTACCTAGTTTCTCTATCAAATCATAATAAGATAATTACTTACTGTTATTTTATTTCATTTATTATGGTTATTTTTGAGATTTCTAGGCCCTAAATTCAAATATATCGGAATGTAACCTGGTCATTCCGTGAACTTCTGACATCTGAAGAATCGAGACATTCCAACATGAATTAGATCACATAAACATCGAAATCAATAATCCAGGTTTTCTCATTTTTGTCATCTTTTTTATTTGCCGGACGGGGAAAGAGGCATAGATAATTATATACAAATGTTTACATATTTCATTTTAAGTGCAAGAGTTCTTTCCATAACATACAACCATTTAAGGATTATGAATTTATGTCATGATGACTTTCTGTAATAACTTAAATGATTAAAATAATTAAGAATCTCTAAGGTCACAGTATGTTTTACAATATCTTCACAATATTGTACAATATTCAAAACAACCGGCAATGCCTTGCAGTAGATGCGGATAGCTCTAGACCCGAACTCGAAATCTGAGGGCTAGTAGCCGAGTAACATAACCATTAAGCAAAAGTGACGCTTAAGCCAGAGGGTTGTTACCTGGCTTATAAAGGTTTCAACACATATTCTCCCACCAGTGAGTTGGTCGTTAGATGAACGATACAATTGCGCCAAGCTTATGACGAGAATGTGTGTGTGAGTTGGTGGGGATATTAGCTGTTGTATTAAATGTGCCTTGCAACTTTTGTTTCCGGTAGAGGACGGCACAACAGCGGTACGAAGCTGCGTATGAAGATTACAGATCCAAGGTCGTCGGGTCACCATTGTAGTGGATTGCGTAATTCTAAATAAGTAATTCCATAATCAGAAAATAAACACCACACACATTCTCGGCATACGCTTGCAAAAACGAGTTCTTCAATCCATATATCTGCGTGCGGCAACTAATAAGTATTAATTTTTATATCAAGAATCATTCGATTAAAATAGCAACAATTTTCACTAATTTATAACAAAAAAAATTATTTAAAAATAATTCAATTTTTTTATTTTAATTTGGCGAGCATTACTTATTTCTACCGAATTACAATTCTCACAAAAAGGAAATTAAGCAGATGACTAATTCCTGACTATTGCATCTGACTTTTCTGTTTTGCTTTGCTGCTACTTGCATATTATTTTTAACTAGTGGGTTAACTAACTTATTTTTAACTAGTTAACTAGTATATTTAATTTAATTATTTTAACTAGTTGAGTTTAGATGTGGGTTGAGCGGTCAATCCAACCTATATCTAGTTTTAAAAAAAAACTACATTAATAGCAGTGGAGGAATTTTTAGTTGCTGTTGTGGCATTAATTATGATTAATTGTACCAGTCATAGCACCATCTGTTGGTGTAGCGATTTAATAAAAGCCAAGAGAACAAGTATTATGCTGTAATCAAACAAATAACCTTTCTATTTTAAATTAGATTTTTTAATTAGAGCTATAAACATCCATATGGGAGATAATCCTAATTAATATCTTTTACTTTAATTGGTTGTTTAGTGAACCTAAACTAACTCTACATTACATAATTCTTTGAAATTCCAGTAAAAAAGAAAGGGAATATCCTTTTAATCTAATAACTTTTCCTGTTGTTTTTTTAACATCTGTTTATATAGATACAACATGAATTTCAGATGATTTCGAGTGCCTTGTTATTAAAATAATTTAATTGATGGAAGATAAACCTTGTTTTCAAAATAATTTAACAGATTGAAGATAAACCTTGTTTATTTATCTATTAAAATAATTTAATAGATTGAAGATAAGCCTTGCTTATTTGCCTATTAAAATAATTGAATAGATGGAAGATAAGGATGATTTGATGGATTTACAAGCATTGCTGAGTTGATTTATGAATGCACGAAAGCTAAATTAGAAAATATCTTTGAAGAACAATCTATTTTATTTTTTAAAAAAGTTAAATTGCATGCGCAGATAATTTGAGTGTAACAGTTTGTTACTCAGCCAATTATTCTGCTTTTGAATCGTTGGATATCGGGAAAGTAATTAGATAATTACTTTTCGGATATCCGTAGTGCTTAATTTTCGGCAAACATTTTTTTACAGCATAATTTCAGCTGGTTTTTAAAAAATAATAAAATAAGGATAATAATGTTTCCATTATTGGTTTTTACTGAGAATAATTACAATTTAAAAAGTGAGTAACTGATCAAATAAGCTGACGGTTTTTTTTATTTACTATGTATTAGTCTTGGAGTTTATTGGCCTTGTGATGACTTGATCTTGTTTGATCCAATAAGAGGGTAGCGTTTAAAGACAAACTCTTTATTTACAGCCTTATATCATAAAAACAACTCGTTCTCATCTAGGTTAATGTAGTTGATACTATTTACATATCAGTTAACAGTTATACATGAATAGATCCTCTATAACTTTCAGAGAAACAACCTCACAAGAAAAGCTAGCAGGATGTAAGCACATCCGGCTACTTCAGGAATAGCTCAAGGGATCCACCAACAATCATCGGGTGGATCTTAAATCAGAAGCTCGATCCACAAGAATCTTCTCTCACTTCCTTTAAAACGACGATCCTCCAAATACCTCGAAACTCCGAAGTCTCTCTCCAAACTTAATCAAATCCCTCTCCTTTTTCTCTCTTTCAAAATCTTGCATTTTATTTTCTTTCAAACTCCGCCTCTCATTTTCACATTGGTGCACTTAAGATCCCGATTAACCAATAGTTATTCAGAAATATCTCCTATGGTCTTCCTTTGACCGTGGAAATGTTCGTTAATGATCCACCCTCGTAGCTGACCCTTCACAATAAAGAAAGATTTACATACGAAGGGTTTCACACATTTCCCCCTTAAGATAACCCCCTGGTGGGGCACCTCGTAATTGGAGATTAGATGCTTCCGGTATATTGGCTGCATCACACCAACCCTGTGGGTACACTAATAGGTAGGGGTTAGGCTCCTCCCGTCGATGGCGGGACGTACTTCCTTCGGGGAGGGTTGTACCGTTGATAGTTGTCAGTGATACTGTTGACAGTTGTCCCGCCAATTGCTGTTGAGGCGTTCCGGTCATTCAGTGCTTATGGTTAATTTGTGCGCCTTCGTGACGGGTCGGAGAGTCTGTTCTATGACTTCCCCTTAAGATACGATTCATTTCTTTGGAAGGACGAAAAACACAAGTGTGGTTCATTATCTGACTCGACTCAAGGAGAATCTGCCAGTTTGGAACAATTACAATGTAAAGCCTAGTTCCAAAGACCCGCAAATCTTCAGGCGGACTATACTTTCCCCTTTTTTACCCCTCTTGCGGTTTTAAGGGGTCCTTTGATGCCTGGACATTTTACCAATAATTTGCCGGAAAACTTCGGACGCGTCCACAGGCATGAAAACACCTCAAGAAACCGCAAGAGGGGTAAAACGGGGGAACTTTTGCCTCCCCGGAAGATTCGACGAGTAGTTGGAGAAATAGTCTACATTTCACCTCGTAGCTGACCGGATGTTACAACGGTCACAACCTGTTGACAGTCAGGGTTTTGAAACCGAGTGATTGAGGTACCATGATTAAGTGGATCGTCTTCTGTATACAGATACTATACTATTAAATTATTTGAATTTCATTTCCAATATGAAACTAATTTGTCACTTTTTTAATTACCGCATATTTCCTGTCAAACTGCATTATTTTCGAAAGGTAACGCTGTTAATGAAAGATGAAAGGAATGTGGAACATCACAGAATGTAGGAAGAAAACATTAGGGCTTTCAAATACCCCTCTGAAATCCATTTTCTTGCTTGTTAAAATAACCCTTTCAGATGTATATGCTGGATATTTCAACTCGGTTTAAAACTTAAGCTTTAAAAATTTCAATCCAACATAATGAATTGCAAGAACTTCTGTTTAATTGTTTACAACAGTTAAAAGTTATTAAATTCATTAACCTTTCAGCGATTATTAATTGTCCTAGGCGGCTAGATGGCCACCTTTCGTATTGATGTCATTAATATAATCATCCAACAAACTTGAATGAGTAGTATCTTATCTAAAATTTGCGAAATCGATATTGTTGTTGAATGATGGAGGAGGGAACGACAATGATATCAATCAAAAATGAAGAATGTTCGGGTAGGGGATAGGTTAGAAGTGTCAATTGATTATGGTGTTGGAGGGGGCATAAGCTTACATATGAGAAAAAATTTAGTGACAAAAATTTTGTTAAGTTTTACGAGTTCTCATTAAATTGTTTGCGAAAAAAAAAACTGTAATTTTTTTATTTTTATCTAGAAAATATTTCATTGATTCTTCAACGATGATTTCGAAGAGTTTTAATCATGAAGAAAAATATTCGTTGATCTGTGAATAAAATAAAGATATTTTTTTTAAAAAAATTATCTTTCTCTTAAACCGTAAATCTCTCTTAAAAAGGAAGCATCTTTTTATCTGATCTTTTTTTCTAATATTCTTATCTGCTGTTTATTTTTATTAGATAAGAATCTATTTTCTTCTGATAAGAAAATTCCTCTTCTATGGCAAACATTTATATTTCCAGCGAGAGAACTTTGAGAGAAAAATAGAGAAAGATAAGACTAACTAGATTGCTTTATCTTTATTTCGAAATCTACGACGAACTTTTTTTTCTAAATAATGCAGTATAAATACATAAAAGTCTTTTTTTTTGTAACTAAGCAAGTTTTTTGTCGATATTCTCATATACTATCTTGACTTGTATTTTCATATATAATTTCATTTACAGTAGATTTTCTTATCCCATACCTATGAGTCGGACACTTGCCGGATGATAGAAGATATCTGAATTTCATAGAACCGCGTAGACATTATTGAATTATAAACACTACGATAGGGAAATAACTGTAATGAGTATATTAATTAGAAGCATCATGTATCGAAGAAATGTAATTTTCAAGCTTTCCTTAACTTTTTAGAGAATGGCTCATCAAAAAACAGTATGTTTCAACAAGTGCGTCCACTTAATGGATGAGTCTGAGTAACGAATAGCGGATTAGATAGAATGTACTAAGACAGTAGTGTTACACTATTGCGTATAAGAAAACAGCAGTATTTGGTGGATGAGAATTGCTCTAGGACCAAACTCCCAATCTTAGTGTTTGTAGCCGAGTAACATATCCGTTAGACCAAGAGTAACACTTCAGTATCTGACTTATAAAATTTTAACTACATACTCTCCCACCAGGGAGTCAGTACCTAGACGAATGATACAATTGCGCAAAGCTTATGACGACTGTGTCTGAGAGTTGCTGGTGGTGATGGTGGTTGTCGTATTTAATGCGCCTGACGACTTTTGCTGCCGGTAGAGGGTACCAGAACAGTTGTAAGAAGCCGCATACGAAGGATGCTTATTCAAGGTCGCTGATCATGTCCGGGTCACCATTTTGGCGTATGCAGATTGCTCTAGGACCAAACTCCCAGTCTTAGGGTTTGTAGCCGAGTCACATACCCGTTAGACCAAAAGTGACACTTTAGTCGGAGGGATGTTATCTGGCTTATAAAGATTCCTCCACAAGTATAGTAAAGATAGTAGTAATATGCTTAGATAGCAGTATGGCACTGTGTGTATCAATACTATATTAGATAGATTATATAGTGACTAAGGTCGAATGATTACATTTATGTATTATCACTTGTTTTATGTTTTATCGTTAGTTTCATTTTTCAAAACTTACGTTCATATAGACATCTGATACTTAAACGAATAGTAATTTAAACTTTCATAAAAGTAAAGAGTTTCTAATTATAAAATGTATATATGAAATATTATTCACCTAGCTTTATTCATAAGTCGAATTTTATTCAGCATTCTATTTTAAATTATGGTGTCTATAGATCCATTTATTTAAATTTTTGTTCTAGACCCAGTCTGATTTAAAATATAGAATTTCATTAAAATTTCAAAATCAGTTTTTTATGATTTTTTCCCATGTTTATAAAGCTAGAATCTAAAAAGTTAAATTACGAAACTTTCCATCTTAATCCAGAAAAGTATTAATTTTTATGTTGACACAAAAAATAACAAGAATCCCACCTAAAGAAAAACTTATAAAATTCAAAATAATTTTGAAACTGGGATAGATCTACAGTTGCCGATATTATTCGTTAAATTAAATATAAGCTGAAGAAATATTTAAAAACTGTTTTTTATTTGTTATGGTTAAATTTTTGATACATTTTTAAGATTTAACTCTTAATTGATAATTTTTAAAAAGGTCAATATGAAATGTCTTAAACGATAAAAGAACTCAACAATCGAAATTTTATTCATTTTATAAAATTTGAATTTATATACTAAGTTTGGAATGATTTCTAAAAGATCATACACATTTTATTCAAAAATAGTTTGTTGATACATTTTCATTTTAATAACTCAAAGCCTATTTTATGTGATCATTTACTCTTGCTACTTATTTCGTAAAAATGTAATGCCACTTAAAGTAGCATTTGAAATCTTAGCTTTAATTTTTAAATAGTTATTTTAAGAAACTCATAATCTGTTTTTCTTTTTTTAGGTAAGTTTCATTGCTGAAAATTGTTCTATTCTCTCGAAATACTTGGTATGTCTAATTTTATTCTTTATTTAATTTGTAAATGTGATTTTTTGATTGATTGATTCGGCCAAAATATTCTAGAATTAATTCATAAAGTTTGTTATTGCATTTTCTAACTTCAATTTTTTACTAAAAAGTTATATGCTGTTTAACGTGGCTCTGATGAATTGATGGCTGACTCTGCATTATTATTTTTTCTTTTTACTATTATTTATATATCTACATTCATGTGTTATGAATGAGAGAAATGCAGCTAGATCTGGCAGAGTGATTTGCAATTTTCTCTTAAATGATCAAAATAGACTTGTCTGATATTAAACTATTCTTATGTCACAACTGCCAACTCGTCAGAACCAGACTCCGTATAGTTGAAAATTCGTACAAAAATTATTTCAGTATAGTTTAAGTATTGTGTTCCATGAAACAAATACAGGGATATATTGAAAGAAAGAAAATAAAAGCAGTTTACAATGCAAAATTGAAAGAAATTGAGATCTGTGTTGTGATTTCATAAATAGTACCCGATAGACAACGTCGCTGGGCAGGGTTTTTAAATATAAAATTGTTGGAGTGATCGGAATTGCAATTCATATCTAAATAATTTCTCGGAAATGAATCACATACTGATTACTTATGAATATTTTTCTATCTTACTTTTATATGAACTGGTCATTAAAAAAACCCCTCATGAATGACCTTAGTTTTAACCATCCTTACTTGTATTTTTGAACTTATGATCAGTTTTTCCAATGTTAAATCGTCATACTTGTCCTTCTTACGACTTCTTTCCATACTATTTTGCGGTTATGTTGAGGATTTTCCTTTGGACGAAGCTCTTTTCACGTAGTTGGTCTCTTAACTCTGTAAAATGCTACATACAAGCACACATAAAAATTGACGATACTTACACAAAATTTTGAAAAACAAGTAGGCTATCATCCTATTGCAACAATACAAGTACCACAAAAATTTACGAGATCGCGCATTACGAGATGGCATTCTCTACATAGGGGTAAAAAACTCTAATTGTTATATTTAAAAAATGTCAAGAATTGTGTCGCAACTTTACTTTGGTTTTCGTATCCATTTATTTTGAACAACACAGGACAGAGAATTTCTGATGAATTTATTTACAAATGATTATTGAAACTGATGAGCATAATTACAGATGAAGCATACATAATTGATCAAATGATCCGTACATCAGAGATGAAATAGCGTAACGTATCAAATTTTTACTTAAAGCAATACACCATATTCTATTCTAATCAAAAGCGGGTTGCCAGATTCCAAGTTATAATAAGATGCAAAAGAAACAGGAAATACAAAACTTATTGGAAGTGGCAACATTGCGTGTGTGTATATACAAAATCGCATTGTTGTTTTTTCAGGAATACATACATAAACTTAAGATTTTGGTTTTTAGGTTTATATATAGATTATTCTATATATAAAATTTTATCCAAATCGCTTGAATTGTTCCCGTGATACACGAATCACATTTATATATGTCATATACAAGAATTATTCGCTTAAAGTTATATTAACACTTTGGTGACCGGCAATTTTACACAGAAACTATGTCATGTCACCGGCTACTTTTTTGTAATTGAATATGAAAGTAAAACGTTCTAAAAAAAAAACTCCAATGAATTCTGTTGAATTGGAACATCAAAAAGCTCTCCGCCGATACGTTCCGTCATGGTTGAAATGTTTGGAATTTTACTAAAATTCTAATAAAAATGTAAATACTAGGAAAAGTAATTTTTCTGTTATAGAGCGGACAAGACTAAACACGATACGCCAAGTTTTTACAATGTTCTATATCGCCCTCGGTGTTATAAATTGAAACAGATAATGCAAGTGCAATGACGAGTTAACTCGTCACCGGTCAACAAAGTTTGGACATGAAAAGACGAGTTAACTCGTCACCGGTCAGCAAAGTGTTAAGATTTAAAATAAAGGTTTTTCATTTATATAAACATTCAGAATGAAAATAAATTATTTATTTATTCTCTAAATGCTTTCATAAAATTTCTTCTTTTTGTTCAAACATATCTAAAAAAATATCTGCGTAAAAAAGAGAACTTACTTCTCTAATTCTTATGGTATTTTCTTTATATTTTCCCCACCAATTCGGGGAAAGAGGGGAAATTAAATACATACATTCCAAGAAAAAAAAATGAATGGAAGAATGAAGAATAAAAAAGAAAGCAAACGAATGGAATCATTCGAAATCTCATCAACCACCTGCTGGAAAGTGATGTCTGGGACACAATTAGGTTGAGGAGATACGACTCATAAGCATTGTTTTTTTTCTTCGTGTATATATATTTATAAACAACAGGAGATAAAATGTATTTAATTGGCTTTTTTACGACGAATCGCCTGGAAAGGAAAATGTTAGATGCTCGGATGTTAAGACTTAGATGTGTTTTTATTAATCTTTACGATCTCATGTTTTATGGATATCAAGATGACAAGAAATAATATTATAGATCTAAGGTTAATTTTCTTTTCGTCGAAAAGAGTGAAAAAGATTTTGTATTTTTAGGTTGAAACATCGCAGCATCATAATGTTGTAAGTTCGATTAAACTTTTATATCGTTTTTTTTATCTTTATTTTCTCTTAATGAAAACAATGGTATCAGGCGAACGAGAATTATCGTTATCGAAGTATCAGTTGACAATCGTACCGTGTTATGGCGCAGTTATGTATACAAGGACAATAACTATAATAATAAATCATATTTTTATAAAATATGCTTAAAATGTTTTTTTTATTTGTTAAAATTTCAGAAAAAATCGTCATTGAATAAAGAAATAAAACTAGAATGACTAATAGGCCATTTTTTTAATTTTAAGTAACGTGAAAATTGTGTGTGTGTGTGTGTGATTATATGCTCCTAAGTCTTTGAAAAAGAATTCAAATTGAGATTAATTTTTTATTGATTAAAAAGACATCACGTTTTATTATATGCTGATAAATTTCTGAAAAAAGCTGTATTTGAGATTA
The DNA here is from genome assembly GCA_026289955.1 of Argiope argentata. Lineage (NCBI taxonomy): Eukaryota > Metazoa > Arthropoda > Arachnida > Araneae > Araneidae > Argiope > Argiope argentata. The sequence continues at coordinate 392,034 of JAOUZG010035618.1, forward strand.
ATTTTTACTTTATTTAGTTGACTTATCACATTTTATTATATGCTGATAATTTTCTGAACAAAGTTCGATTTGAGATTAATTCTTACTTGATTAAATAAACTTATCACATTTTATTATATGCTCATAAGATTCTGAGAACAAAAATTCGAATTGAGATTAATTTTTACTTCATTAAATAATTCATAAAATTTTATTATATGCTTATAAGTTTCTGAAAAAAGTTCGAATTGAGATTAATTTTTAATCGATTAAAAAATTCATCAAATTTTTATTATTAGTGTTGAATAAAATATGAGTTGTAGTAAACATGCGATTTATTAAAGGAATTAAATGTCACTGGAATCATTAATTGATGGATCCGTGGATGATCTACGATAAGGCCGGGAAATACACAAAGCAACGTTGAAATTCTTTTGAACAAATTTATTTTAGTAGACATATACGTATACAATTTTTCACATAGTAAACAATAGATTTCGTTAATTAATTGTAGAATAGTTAACACAAAACTGAAGATTTAGCGCTTTCACATATAACTTTTGGCTAAACAAACAATGGATAATATTAGTTAATTATAAACTGGTAGACAATAGATCAATAGATTTAAAGAAAGATTTGATAGAAGAGTTCAGAGTTTTTTTTAAATTTGTGATTGAAGATTTTAATAACCTTTGAGATTTACAACGGAAATCCAGAACTAATAATCAAACTTTCACTGTTATTGTTTGTTTGTTTTTATCATGTGAGAACATGACGTTGTTTCGGTTAGGAGGTTTTGGTGCCTTTGAAATTTGAAGGCAAAAAATATTCGTTTTTTTCATTGGTAGATAGCGATCAATCACCTGACCATGACATTTGAGGTTTGTTTTGCCAGTATTGTGTGAGATATTCAATTAAAGTTACTGCTTTTTGTTTGTAGTTTTTATGAAATGACATCATCCTCCAATTTGTTTACGATTTGTTACTTTTAAATAATTAATCTCGGGCTCAAAAGATTACCTTTTTTTAGGGGGGGGTCTATTTTAACTATCGCAATTTTGTAAGACTCAACTTATATTTATACTTTAATGATATTATAAGCGCATTTTTACTAAGTGTATTTCTCAAAATTTATAAAAAATTAGAATTTAATTTTAATATCAATCGGTATTACATTGATTGGATTTTCCACAAATACAATAGATTCCAGTAAAGTAAACTTTTCGTCGTAACTGTTTTTTTTTTTAATCTTAAAATTGGTCGATTTCCAAAACTTTGTTTGCCAGCTAGTAAAATTGAAAATGAAAGTTTAAAAGAATCATCATTAAAGAAATAGTGAGAGAAAGTCTCGCAATTTTTTCAAACCGGTTTAAACTGGTTAATGACTTAAATTAATTAGGATAAATAATCACTTAAAAATAATAATGTTCTCACATGATAACTTAAAATTTGTTACCGTATATTTCATTTTTTTAAATTATTTTTTTTTTTTTTTTTT
>JAOUZG010035618.1:393610-426803 GCA_026289955.1 Argiope argentata
AGAGCCTAAGTTTGAAATAAATATAGAGAGCGAAAAGAAAATTCGGATTTCATCTTGATTGCAAATATAAACATCATGTATCATTCTTTCTCCAAAGCGATTTCAAAACTTGTATTACTTTTTCCTTTTTCTGAAAAAAAAAAGAAAAAAAAGTAATTTTATTTTTTTTTTAAAAATTAAATCTCACAAAAGCGTATATTTGATCGAATCGAATACGGAACATCAAATTCTACTTCTAACTTGCAAATCATGAAAGATTCGTTCCGAGATCTCTAAGGGCGGTTTAAAAGGGTATTCTACAATCATAGCTGATAGCATTATTCACGGCCTGTCGATTTTGGTGGCAGTGTGATAAAATGACTCGAAAACTTCGAAAAGGGGAGAAAAAGAACACCCACAAAATGTTCGAAATGAGATAATATCGTCTGCATTGTTCACGAAGTACCCTTCACTGTAGTTAAGTTGCGGTCATTTTAGTTTCTAATCGAATTTGAGAGGCATTGAACTCTTGTTTTATTTTTTTTTAGTCTAGGTATAAACGGTCCACGTGTTTATAATGCACGAACTTGCACTATAGAATGGTTAGAATTTGAGTATCTTTGTTCAGAATGCCGTAAAAGTGCCGTAAAAGAAAACCCTGCTGTATTCTTTTGGCATTGAGGATGTTATATCTCAATGGAATGCAGTTCGAAATCTGATCAAAACTATATCATAATGGGGGGAGGAGATCTGCTCGTGAGTAGACAATTCATTGATAAGATGTTATTTGATATATGGATTTATCATGCATTGATATCAAATCTTTCAGGTTGAATGTCTGCCGGTTGGTCTGTCTGTTCATGTGTAAGTGATTTGTGATAGCTGAAAACCGCAATAAATAATGATGATAAAATTCAGTAGTGCTCTGATCTGTATCATTCTACACTCGTGTCCATAAATTAAGGATGATTCAGTCACGCGGAAATCGAACTCTAAAATACGTATATCATCCGTAAAAAAACTATACACCTCTTCAAGAATCAAGTGTAAATTGCAGAAAGCCACTAGGTGACTCCGACAGTACATAACAATGACGAGAGTGTAAGAGAGTGATGTATAAGGAATACAGGCAAAGAAATAAAATTGTTCGCCGGCGCTTTATAACAGCCGAATAGTTATGACACAAAGGACGCATTTGGATGATTCTTTACGTGGTAGATTTATCGTCCGTCTGGAATGTGGGCGTACCCAGCTGGAAGTATCCGAGGAACTTGAAATCGCCCAGAATATCATCTTCAGGCTTTGGCAACGATTCCAAGATGATGGTAATATGATTAGACGTTACAGCACATGTCGCCTTCCAGTTACAACGCCGAATGAAAACCGATATTTTGAAGTTATACTGTCCAAAGAAACAGACGGAGCACAGCATAAGATCTGTCTCGTCAGCTTTCTTCAACCACTGGTTCTACAGTTTCAAGGCCGACCATATACAGACGCTTAGGGCAGATTCGTCTATATACTGGTAGACTTGCCAGATGCATTCCAATTACAGCAACTCACTGTCGCCTGCTGTTAGCCTGGAATAGAGAGCGTGCATTGCGGACACCGCAACAGTGGGCTTGTGTGATGTTTTCCGATGATTCCATGTTTATCTTGCCGTCTGATTCTCGCCGGACTTTCATATGGAGAGCGCCAGGTACCCGTTACCACCAAGAGAACATTACTGAGCGACACCATTACGGTGGTGCAGGATTGCTCGTTTGGGGAGAAATTATTCTGAGTTCCAGAACTGATCTGCGTGTTAAAAGTGGAACCCTGAAAGGCCAAATCTATTGGGATGTAATTCTGGAACAACATGTACGTTTGTTTCGGGGTGGCATGGACACAGAATTCTTGTTTATGGATGGCAACGCCCGTCCTCACCGTGCCAACATCGTAAATGAATGTCTTCGATTGGAGGATATCACCCTATGGTCTGGTCAGCATTCTCATCGGGCATGAATCCAATAGAGCATGTGTGGGATATGCTTGGCCAACGATTTTCAGTTTGTAGCATTTTAAAATTAGTGAAAATTTTATTACTAATAAAGTCCTAAGGTAACAAATTAGTCTAGCCATAATTAGATATGAAATCAAGGTTGTTGTTTTTAATCTATTCCGCTTATAAATAATAATGTTATGAGTTTCTTTTAATTATTAAGAATTATTAAGAAAAGAATACAATTTATCTTTAACAAGTAAAGTAAAATTAACGTATGTGTAGAAATATTTGATTGACAAATATATTTTAAAACTCTTCATTCATACATTTTAAAACGAACAGGGTACTTGTCGGTTATAACGGCAGCCAAAAAGTGTCAAGAAAAAATTTCGCCAATTTGGCGATTTCAATGACATTATGTGTTTTGCATATGTTTGATCTGCATTTATGCATATATTTATTATATATATTTATTTATGCACTTGAGTAAATTTTTATAATTTGGTGAAATTTTTTGGCCCTTTTTGGTCGCCTTTAAAATTAACAAATACGGCATATAAATCTTCATAAAATGTTATCTAAAACAGTAGAAATACGCTTTTAGAAATAGCAATAGAAATTATTTTCAGCAAGTCTTGGTGAAAATCATTTCGAAACTGCTACTCCACTATTGAAATTCTTCTCTAACTAGCCATGACGCCATTTTCAAAGAACAATGCATAATGTTGCTTGAATGCGAATCACAGACAGTTAATGAATTCTATTTGTTTTTAGACAAAACAAAACTTATCAGTGTATCAAAACAAGGAAATGATTCAGTAACTTTATTTCCATTTTCTTGAGCAATGGAATTGCTCTTTGTTTTATAATAATGATATCATGCAACGAATATGAGTGGTTGCAATTCCGACATTAGCTCGGAGATGACAAAATTAAGGAAATTCCTTTACTTTTCAGTATTCATCAATTGAGAGATTTTTGGTCATATGTAATATAAAATGTCCTGAAGTGAAGATTAGTGTGCCCCTTGAGTTTGCCGCCAATATGGCAACCCAACGCTCTTCTAGCAACCCTAATGTTGTTTTGTTTACTACTTTTTACAATGGTTGAGTTGTACATGAACTTCAACTATTTTACGAAAAAAGTTAAATGACAAATAATAAATATCAATTAAAGATTTTAATTTTTTTCTTTATTATAATTTTTTAAAAATTTTACGACTAATGTGACACTGCAGTCTTATTTTTAATGTGATTACGAACAGAAAATATTTCTTCCTTTGCATTTTTTTAATGTCAATATGCGCTTTAAAAAAATCGTCTGAATTCTTACTTCAGCTGCAATGGAATTCTTCGTAGTTCTCGTAATTCTTATGGTGCTCTAACGGTTGGTTCCCTTGATAATTTCCTATGACGGCAATTGGGTAAGAATTAATATCGGGTAAATGGGATGGAAATATTAATTTCCATCCCATTTATAATTTAAGGTAAAGATCTTTCATTAACTTAATTTATGTTGTCTCTGCTGTGAAAAAGAATTAGCGAATAATCCAAGGAACTAATTGAACTAATTTCTTTTCCCATTTTCAGTACTTCTGTAGAAATGATTACGATTCTCATTTTTTTAATTTGTAAAAAAGAAACTGCCGCTTCCTTTCCGCTTAGAACTTCCATTCAACTACTTCAAAGAATGGAATTTGGCAGCTGAATCCATCTGTAAAAATGCTACTTTGCATGTTCACATCCTTTCTTAGAACTTTACCGAACATTGATCCCTCGCACATTTTATGAATCTTGTGCTTTAAATAAAGAATAGTTCTGCTATTTCCGAATTATTCTCACTGCTAAGACGTAAATTCTATTTAGCTCTACATCTATATTTTAATTTATAAAATTATCTTCTTTTTTTAATCTACTAACACTCTGATTAAGGAAGAAATAAATGACAAGAAAAATGATAAGATATCTGCTAATTCTACTGGAAGTAAAAAGAACAAAGATTGTCGTAGCCCACTTCATTATCTGAATTATTTATTTACATAAGACACTGTTTTTTCGCGTTTTGCTTCGTAGTATGGTGAAAAGAGAGTGTGATGCAACGAGTAGCAAAAACATTTTATTATTGAACTTGGAAGTTGTGTAACAACTCAACTCTACCTTGTGTATTGACTGGTGTTCGAAAGACAAGATATGCCTTTAAGAGTTACATCCGTTAGCTCCGATAGTTTTATTTAAATGTTTTAAATGTAAATTAACTGTAAATATTAAATGTTTATGTATCTTTAAACACTACACACTGGTGACCCGGACGTGATTTGAACACGTAACCTTCTTCAACTACACAAAAGGGATATGCATTTTGTACCTCTTCTCACAGATGAATTGGATCCAAATTTTAATACATATCTGCATATGTAATATAAGAATCCTTAACCGTATTTCATAAACCTAGATTAATGCATTTTTAAGTTAAAGAATATTAATCAAAAATACAAATATCAAGAGAAAATAAAAAAAAAATACATTTTAAACGAAAGCCCCCCCCCCCCAACGTGCACCGAAAAAAAATCTTTGAATCTGTGCCTGCGAGTGGCCTCTGAGAAAGTCTTCCGTCCGGATTCATATCTTCTTTTTTAAAAATTCTTTTTGCTTAAATTAACTTAACATTTTTACTAATTTGGTTTCAGTTAAGAGCATTTACTTAGATACGCATGGATCGATAACCAATCCGTTAATGAGTTAGGTCTAAAATTTGATGCAAATCTATATTTCATATGCACAAATTCATACGACGTATTTCATTTATTTTGTTTGGTTTATATTGCTTTGAACAGACTTTTTATATTGTTGTTGTTACTTATGGCACTTGCCTATGGACAAGCCCCCCGCTGATACAGCAGCAGATTTAAGTCGAAAGGAGAGTCTCTTGTTTGAAGTAGCGCCAACTAGGGCCAAGAGCACGACTTAGCTACACGCTCACCACATTCGCTTGCTCAGCCCCTTTTTACAGGGGGTACAGTCACACATAGCACACAGAAGAACAACCATGGCCGAACTGGGACTCGAACCCGGGACTCAAAGAACACGAGGAAGACTCTCTACCTCTGTGCCAGAAATCCAGTGCAGAATTTTTATAGGTGAATTGATACAAAATTCAATAATTTATAACACTGTTGCACAGATTTAGTTCTAAATGCCATTCTACTGTGTGTTTAAAATTTAAATTATCGTGTTTATTGGTAGATTGTCATCGTAGCCCCCCCCCCTCGGATTAAAAAAAGAATAGAAATGTGGAAATACATTAAAAATTTGAACCTGCTGAAATTTGATCGTGGTTTGGGCAGTTAATTAATTAAAACCGAAATGAGATTTTGGCATTTTTCCAAGATAAATGCCGGAAATATCACACAACCCTTATTTTATACCATTTTAAAATTTTAAGATTACCTTTATAATGATATTCATTTTCGATTTTTTTCTCTAATTCTTAATTACTCTTTTTAAGAATCTCATTTATTCTAGTTTATCAAGAGATTTAATTTTTTTTCAATGAAATCCAATCCTTTGTCATTATTTTGTATAGATTTAAACGCATTTTTCTTTTATTGTTGAAAGGTAACCGTTGCTGAATTACCTCGACCCATCTGAAATCTTATGGTTACATTGAATAATAAGGACTTATTGACAGCAATAAACGGAAACTATAATTGATTCCTAAAAGCCACCACCGGCTGCGGTTCAACTCCTATCGTAGGAGGTACGTTCCTTCATAAACAGAAAGTAAATCCACTTCTTACCATCATTATACTCAAAAAGACATTGAGAATCAACCACCAAACAGAAAGCTTCTCAATCCAATAGCTGAAGTGAGATACTGCTGAAGAAGAGAAAGCAATAATAAAAATTCTGCTTATTATCTTTGATGTTTACATGCGAAATCAGAAAATGTAATTTCATAAGCTAAAAGGACATTGTGCATTTTGAAGTAGAACACCTACCTATCAATAAATTAATGCGTGTCTTAATTTAATGCGCAAAATTATTTTATTCAAAAATTATGAACATCAAACTAGGCTTAAAAGTCTTGATTGAAATAAAATACAATCAATGTTCCAATCAAATTGATCGTCAGCGTTAAATTCTTATTATAATATGCATGCTATTTCATGAGTAATATTGATTTGTTGTTATTAATTGCACATTCTCAAGCCCACTGACTAGCCGTAAGCGATTTAAAGCGATTGAGCGTTTCTCGTTTTTCAGTAGCGCCAACTAGGGCCGAGAGTACGACTTAGCTACACATGCGTCACATCCCTTTTATGGGCTGACTTCATTCATGCATTTTCAATCATTCATCCATAGATCATAATTTATATCTAGAACAGAGAACGATACCCTCTGCCCTAGTACCCCCAGTGGTATTACTCTTGACATGGCGGACTTTGTGATCACGGCAGATCACAAAGCACCAGCCATCAAACGAGCACCAGCCATCAAAAATTCGGGGAATCTTTGGCCGGCAAGGTTCGAACTCGCAACCTAAGGCATACGAGGCCAACGCTTTACCAATCAGGCTATCCCGGCCTTTTAATATTGACTTACATTTAGAAATTAATCCTGCTTTCATTTTAATCTCATAAAAGATTCATCAGTTTTTTCCTCCTGCGCCTGGTATCCTTGTGTTCTAGTGTTAAAAATTTAGAACCGAAAATATGAAACCTGATTCTGTCGTCTGGTGCATGCTAAATCAAATCAGATTAAACAGCGTCTCGTCATTTTGATCAGGAAGACGTGCGAAAGGATTGCTGACATAGATGTCGCTCTCGTCATAGTTTGGACAAATGATCAAATTAGAGGTCCACCACCTCCCCTTCCCATCGACATTATTTTCAAAGTGGGGCGTTATTATAACCGAACTAAACGAAATGAACGGAGCCACACCGTCTAGACTGCAGTTCTTTGTTTTTCTATGCATCTTGCCCTTAATTCCAACTTCATCGCATTCTTCTCTCTATCATAAAAGATAATTTTTTATAATTAAATTCTACAAATTTTTACTCAAGTATTTTTTTTATTAATTTTGTTCTTTTATATAAATATGCATTTATATAAATACAAATCGCCTTTGATATCTACTGGTTCAGCAGAAAAAATTGGTTGTAAAGACATAAATTCGTGTCCATGATTCAATCAAACTGTTTTTGATTAAAGCCAAGTTGTTTTAATTTACATGTTTTCCGCTTATTCTTTGTAGGAACCTATGTAATGGTCATTAGTCCCATGATATCGTAAAGCCATTAAAAATGCAAATGCGTAGTGTTTTTTTTTATCTTCTACATTTTGTGTTTTTGTAACTTTATTTTTTTCATTAGCTTTGTATGCATCACAAATATAAAACAGTCTTAGTTACGTCTTTAATTTTCAACCATAAAAGAAACTCGCGCGATTAAATATTTGCCAAAATAATGACAAGGATTAGAATTTCTGGGTAATAATATAATCTAGTGCTGGAAATTAGATTGATGGAATTATTGTGTGTGTGTGTGTGTGTGTGTTTACTATGAAATTTTGATAGAGATTTCTTTTAAAAATATCGATTTGGTCAAGGGAAGTTTATGTGTCTTTGAAAAGTATGTGTGAATACTAAGGATTTTTATCTCTCTGTTACTGATGTGTTTATTACATATAGATACATACACATATAGATATTTGAAAAATATCAAATTTCAGGAAACAGTTACAATTTTTTTTTTTAAATTGATATGAATAAAAAGGACTACTTTCAAAAACACAAATGGTGCAAAATTTTGAGAGGAGAGGATTGTCCTGGTAGTTTTGGAAGATATCGTGGCAAGACACCAAATTCAACTTTTGAAATAAAAAAATCTCTGAAATGCACTTTTCAAGGTGCATTTGTTACAAATAACAAATTTGATAGCTCTAAGTAAAACATTCTGGCCAACATACATGCATAGCATTACATAACGCCATTATTTGCCCCAATGCCTATAATATTAAGTTATCTAAAAAGTTGGATGAGCAGAATGGGAGGAAGAAGTAAAAAAGAAAGAAAAGAAGAAGAAAGAATGAAAAATTGTTTAAAAAAAAGAAAGAGACGACAAACCATCCAAGGATCACCAGAGAGAATCCCATCGGAGTCAAATCCTACACGACTGTATTCTATTTTTGGTGAGGCAATAACTAAATGGAAAAGATCGGAATACTTAAAGAAATGGTGACTTTGGGTTAAACTTTCAGGGAAATGAGATTACTAACTGAAAAATATGAAAACTGATCAACTACTTTGTAAACATCTGTATGGCATGGTATCTGTATGTATGGCCAACACAAGTACACATAAACATTCATCTTTATTATTATTAAAGATAGATTTATGTAAACGTAATAGTTTAATATCAGATATGAAGGTTTATATAAATAAGGCTTATCATTTAGCATGATGATAGGTTTCGGATTTTAAATTTCTTCTTTTTTCCAAAGTCTTTAAAGAGAATCCTTACTCATATAGGAAATGATAACTCTTAATTGCTGAAAGAACATTCTTTCGGAATTTCCTAATTCATATTGTTCCTTATCACTTCAGGTCTCCTGTATCCCTACTTTCATTTTAAACATTCTTACATTCCAAACATTAACAACATTGCTGTGTGTATGTTATGGGTGATTTATCACTCTTCGCTTTCATTTCTTCGTCTACTTAGCCCGCCAGACTGTCCTATTTAAAGCTAAAATGGGGTTCTCGACTTTCATGAGCTAAGCCTTAATGGCTGATGTCTTCCACTAGAAGCATTTTTGGCGCCCTATTTTCAAGAATATCACTAATATTTACAAGAAACGAAGCTACGACCAACGACCACAAGGTGCCATTAATATTTTTGAACTGTTTTAAAAGAGGCTCTATTCATTGCCAAATTCAGATATGCGATTTTAGGTAGTGAACACTATGAAACGGTTAATCATTTTAGTTTCACTTTTCGACATACTTTTAAATCGGTACTTATATTTAATCAGTATTATTAATTTTTATGACATATTATTTTACTGTATATTTTTTTAAAGAAAATTATTTTTTGGATACATCACTTCATGATTTTTTTATAAATAATTCAAGAAGGAACCTGAAGTATATAAAAAATGAATAAATGAATAAAATAAAAGGACATAATAAAACAGATTGAAATCTGATCAATTTTACCTGATAAAGTGTTATTTTTATATTATTATTGTACAATTCATGAAATTTTGTCTTTTACAAATTTATTTGCATGGTAACTAGCCTAATAACAATTTTACCCAAATTTTTCATTCTTCCGCTCTCAGCTTTTATGCTATAAGATAAATCTCGTCCAAAATTCTTTATTTCGAATGATTAAAACTGTTTCGAAAAAAGCGAAACAAAAAAAAAGAAACTTAGTGTACGATTTGCAACAATTATTTCATATGATCATTTCCATTTTTAATGAACATTCAAAAAAGGAAATAGCTCTACTAATGAAGTTGAAATACGGGGGGAGGTACTAAAAATTTTACTTAGTTTAATTTTTCTAATGAATTAAATAACTGAAATTAATTACAATAAATTTCTGTGTAATCGCTAAGACGTGCAATATGTAGTGGAAGTGGAATCTAAAAATTTGCATTAATATTGCATTTAAGAATAAAAATTAAATATTGAATTTTAATTATTACAATTAAATATTGCATTTTAAATATAGCAATTTTATATTGCATTTAAATGTTATAATTAAAATGTTTTTATATAAAAATTAATTGTGAATATCATCTATTATACAAATATCCTATGCTTTTCCTCTTTAAAAAGCGCTATCTTACGCTTTTTTTCTTTAAAGAGTAGAAAAATTCTAAAATTTATTTAGCGAATTGCATTTTTTTCTACTTATTATTCAATTAATTATTTTCACTTAGTACTATAATAGAAAGAATGTTCAGCATTAAGTCGAACTTTGCCCTGATTATTCCATTACATTCTGGCATATATGAATTCTGACATTTTAATTCTCAACATGGTAATGTATTGGCATACACTTTTTGAATTATGTGTTGCGAAAATCGTTACATTCAAAAAGTTGCACCCCATTAGACATAGAGCAACCAATTTGTCCAGTAACTTTCTTTACATTAATTGTTATTCATTAAAGGGGTTTTTTCTTCAAAATTTGATTTGATTTTTGATTAATTCAAAATTAATAAAAATTTTAATATTTTCATAATAATTTGAGTAATTTTCTCAAAATTAATTTTAGACGCAAGTTGCAATAACACTTTCTATTGTTATAAATACATTTATTTACATTTTATTGTTCCACTCCAGTACGATTACCGATCTCATTAAGACAACAGAGAGAGAGAAAAAAAAAGATTAAAAAACTTCTTTTGGTGATAAGTTTTGAAAGAAAACTTTAACTCCTCTTTTTATCAACATAATAATGTTCTTTCAAGCTTGCATTCATTCTATAGTGTAATATAAAAATGTACCAAATGCAGTGGTTGTGACTTTCAAGATATTTCAGGCAAGGGGACATGTTGTATTAAAGTTGAGGATGAGGACAAATTGAACAAGTCTAGTTCAAAATCATGCTACGAGGTTTCCGAACTTCAAATTCAAAGTTTAAAATGAATTTTTTAAATAATTTTATCTGATATATTATTATATGAGAACATGGTGTTGTTTTGGTAAAAAAAGTTTTGATGTCTTCGAAATTTACGAGGAAAAAATACTTTTATTTGCTTTTACCAGTATTGCATTATTATTACGTATGCTTCTTTGACAGGAGATGCGTTTTGAAAAGGCTAACTTGTTTTTACCAGTATTACTTTATTATTACTTAAGCTGCTTTGATATCAGATGCATTTTTAAAAGACTGACGAAGAACTATGGCATTGTAGCTGTTATTTCATCTCAAAATCAACGGAGCTCCAAAACTTTGTTTGCCAGCTAGAAAAATTGGAAATTAAAGTTTAAAAAATTATGTATACATATATGAAGTTTCGTAATTGTTTCAAACCTGTTTAAATTGGCTAATGACTTAAATTAATTAAGATAAATAGTGACTAAAAATGATAATTTTCTCACATGATAACTTGAAATTTACAATCAAAGATTTCAATTTCTTTATATAAAAAAAAAATTTTTTTGTAATTTTATTCCTGTATTTAATGCACATGTAGATCTACTTTTTACAAATACCTTCATAATTGACATTTAGTTTCAATTGTACTGGTGTTTCATTGTAGTACTTTTTTTGCTAATAGGTATATTTATTATTGTACCGATAAAGGAAACAACTTCAAGGGATTAAACTATTTTGAAAAAAAAGGGACAAAGAAACTTTGTTCATTTTATTCTGCCTAAGAACTACGAAATTTTATTTTGAAGTTCATTTCACAATTCATTTCCTTACCACTAATCTCGGAACACAGACTTGATTCAATCTCATCCCCCTCAAGTAACACGAATGTGTTTTTCTATCTAAAGAAGGCACTTTGTTCCTTTTCTTGGAGCAATTCCTTAAAAGCAGGTTTCCAATTCATTCCTCCACCCATAAAAAGGGCCGGTGGGGTCAAGTGAAGGGAGGTTCTGTCTGACCTTGACTTGAGAAAAGTGCTCAGAGAGAGAGACCATTTCATGCTGAGTTAATCGCACGGTTGAAAGGGAAAATTCTGGTACATTGCCCTTTGGCGGTGACGTACAGAAAAAGAAGGAACGGTGGATTTTGTTTCATTAAAAGGAGTGCTCGCATTATTCGGTTTTCTTTAAAGAACACCAAACTAAATTTGTGAATACATTCGCTTTATGGTTGAAAAACCAAAGGGACACACACACAGGAAAAAAAACTTCAAGATCTTTTAGTACTATGAGAGCATTTCTTTTATTTCTTTTTTCATTTTTTTGAGGAAAATTGCATTTTTACTAATTCTGACTTCCATTTTTATTTCCAAAGTTTGAGCTGAATATACCTTTAAATATATTGGCATTTCACGATCAGTTCAATAAAACATTAGGGCAGTAATCACCCCCCTCCCCCCTCAAAAAAAAGCTTGTACTGTTTGTCAGCGGATTCGAAGACCCTCCGCTCTTTTGCGCATGCGTTAGGATGGGTTTAATTCGACAAAATAGGGGTGAGGGGAAAGACGAGAGGAGGCAATTTTTACATTTAGCAATAAAATTAATTAAAAAATGCACACATCCTTCCACGCCTCACCTCATTATGAGATAGAATCGTCGAAAACTGGTCATCTCAGGATACTGAAATGAACGATAGTTGTTGCAATCTAGTCTTGTTAACCCTCCCCCCCAAAAAAAAACAAACAAACTATTCCGCTGTTTATAATCTTCGACAGTCAGGATCAGAATAAGGTTCAATGCAAATTTTGATGTTCCTTTTTATCCTCCGAACTTTCAAATGTCTATATAATGTGGCTTTTTGTATTTATTCAATTTAGTCTGTATGCAGTTGACTTTCTCTTATCTGGCCCTCATTATTCCGGCATTCCCACTAGCCGACACACCTATTAGAGCACGCTATTTGACGATAGGTCACTCTTTCTTATTAAAACTTGACAGTTTTCGCTTTTCAGTATATAAATTGTTTGTTTAATGTAATAAGGCTCCTACTTAACCTTTTAACATGGTATTTTTTTCACTAATCTATTAGTTCATAAGCCATATGTAAAAAAATGTAACAGTGTTTGATGATGACGTGTCCACTTTACAACGGAAAGAAGGGTGCAGTAGTTTCTGAGGGTATGGACTCCTGAACAACCGTGCGCAGAAGTCTGACTTCTAGCTTATTTGAGGATGACACACACTCGCTTGATTGCACAACGGCTTTTTACAGAGGAACACATTCATACATCTCACAGATAGGACACAGAAGAACAACCATGCCTTAACCGGGAATCGAACCTGGGACGCCCAGAACACGAGGAAGACTCGCTGCCTCTGTGCCAGGACGCCGGCTGTAACATTTTGTAATTCAGTGACTGTCTAAAGTTGGAACCTTGTCTTTCGTCCAACAGAGGTCCGATCCCACATGTTTCGGATTAGAAAGAAAATACTGTATGTAAGATATGTATGTTGTGCACATTTTTTACATATATTTTTTAAACTATATAAAAACAGACGTTTAATTTCGAATTATCTACATGGTATTTCGTTACATAAGAAAAAAAACTCAATTACGTATAGTTAAATATAAATTTAAGAAAAACACATTTAAAAAAATGTTTAAATTTTTTAAGGTAGTCTAAATATTTGAAATTCATTGGGTTGTTGGCCTGCAAATCAATTAGTCAATCAGGGGAGTGGGAATCCTCTAATCGTATTCTAAAATTTAAATAATATTTGATTTTTATTCTACAATTTTTAAGTATATTATCCTTATAGATCAAATAACAAAGCTAAGATAATCCTCGAAACGTCATATCGGGGTCTTCCAGAGTTCCGGAATTTAAGGAAGGGGGCCATGTCATTGGAATTCAACAGCAACTTTTGAATCACCCTTTTCCACATATCGCAGTAAAAATTTAACACTATAACTCTCTCAAAATAAGTACTTACTCTTTATGACATACTTACTGAAAAAAATATACATATTTTTCAGTTGTCAGCATGACGCTTGCTATCGAATGCATATTTCAAGAATGTCCATTATGTCATCATGCCTCTACCAAAAGACGAAGAAACTTAATAAGGGGTATTGTTCATAGAGCTGGGTATTGTTAGCCGCTTATCTCAAGACCAAACCGATAGATGTATCATATCAATTACTTGTCATTAAAGTCTTAAGGGTATATACAAACAAGTTTATATTTACAGAATGCTATTGTATGCATTAAGCATGTTAAATACATTTTGTGGTGTAACATTTCTATCATGAATATTCAGATTGTAAGCAATCGACTAATTACTTAGATTTCCGATGCGGTAGGTTATACAATGTAAAAGAATTCGTGCGAAATAAGCAATATATAAAGATAAAACCCCTTTTGAAATAATTAGCAATTTTAAAAATTAATGAATATGATATTAATACATTTTAAAGAAATATAGATTTTGTAGATATAATAATAATAGATTATATTATGAATGCATAGATTATATCAAGATAATATTTAAAAAAATGTAGATTATATTATAGATTATTTTAAAGAAATATAAATTATAGAAAATATAAAAGCAAATTCCCAAGTTTAAAATAACACTAACTATATTTTCATACAAACTTTTGACCTTTTAATTATGAAGATTTAATTTAATTTATTGTAAAATATAAGGAATCTAAAAAAATTAACTCCTTTGCCAATAATGAATGTCTGACATGTGCAACAAATTATTGATTTTTTTTGTATTTAAATCTGCAATGAAGTGAAAATAAATTAAAAAGCCATTTAATTTAAAAGCCGTAATTTAAAAAGCAAAAAGCACGTGAAAAAGATTTAATATCTTAACTATCATTCATATTATTATAGAGATTGAAATAATAATGTCTTCGTTAAGATATGTCATCTAATTAATATATTGAATCATTTTGTAAGTAAAAAATGTTAACTAACCTATAAACAAGTAAAAAAAATAGTTAACTATTATAATCAATTTTTTACTTTCATTAGAAGTATGTTTTAATTTTCAATCATTTTATTCTAATATGCATAAAATATAGTATTTCCGGAAATTAAAATTAATAAATAAAATGATCTAACCAAGAATGTGTAAGCACAGAATTTCCAATTAAATTCCTGACGTAAGAATCCATATTCTACACACATTAACGAATCTTTTTTTCTCAGTAAAAAAAATCAAAATATTCGAGAGTAGCATTAACATCTTAGGATTAAAAAAAATTAACTCATTGTACATTAATCCTAATAAAAATCTGGCTTTCTTGGCGCTAAGAAGCTAACCCATTAACATTCTTTGGAATCTTTCCGCGCTTTACGATAAAATGGAAGCTTTGGCCCTTTTTTTTATATTTTCAGAGGAAAAAGGTTAAACGAACATCAAATGTTACGTCATTCGGTCGCCAAACACACCGCCAAATCCTGTTGTTACCGCCTGCTTCCAAACAGCAGCTTAGCGCGGTGTTTTCTTCCCGCGCCGGGCTTACCGAACGGATTTCATTTCGAACAATATCAAGTTCATTCTATTTAACTTCTGTTCTGTCAGTGTGAGGTTGTTTCTGACCAATATCACTCCGTGAAGATAAGTTTCGTCAACTAGGATATTACGTCAGCCTTCTTTCTTCTCTTTATAAATAAATACGGTAAGAGACTATTCTATTATGTTTTCAGCTGTGCTTTTAGGGTTATAAGATATGTATGCGCTATGATATCGCTAGACAGTTGGAGGGAAAATTAAGGGATAGTGCAGTTTTGCGGCCGGCCCGGCTCGCTTTGCATTGCCGGGGTGTGGCTACCCATTTTTGTTGGGTCAAAATAAAGTTAACATATTGTACAGCTGATATTCTTTAATGTGTTTAGATTGAAAATGTATATTCTTGTTTATAGTAAAGTAACTTGCACTCGCAAGTATTTTCCACCAATTTCGATGCCAATGAAAGTTATGTTTTATAAAATATTTTATGTATAAAATTTTTTTAAGTATTTTTTAGACGATAAAGCATGCGTATATTATTAAGTTCACCCATAACTTATTATTAAATTCGGAATTTGCAGAAAAGTTCAAAGTAATATAATATCCATAATTATGATCTTCGTAAACGGAACGAATAAAATTTACTGTTTTTTTTTGATAAAATTCTCAATTTAAATCATATTTAATATGCAAATTTCTTAAGAAAAATTTTTTTAAAGTGATTTTGTTTCGCAATTGCATAGTAGAATATTTTAGTGTTGATTTTTTTAAAAATAATGTTTAAGATGTCTAAATTCCATTGAATATTAAAAAAGTGAAAATATGCAAGCTATAATTAAAAGGTGAAAATGTAAAAATTAAGCGGTAAAATTAAAAGGATGAGGGGGAAATAGTTTGTGTATTGGCAGTACGTTACATTGGTTGTAAAATTAAAATCACATTACTTTGCATATTCTTACATTACAATGTTTTTTTTTCTAATTTTCTATCAGACAAAAGCTATTGGATTTTAAAATTATGCTGGATTTGAATTGAACTGGATGGGATTTCACTGGAAATATTTTAAATGTAATTTATGTCATATATCTTTTAAGTCGTATATTATTACTGATTTAATGGAAAGGAAAATTAAGATATTTTACAAAATAAAAAGTTACAGCTGTTACTAACAATATCAGTATGGTAAAATTACTCCATTTGAGGAGGGTTTTTTTATTGGCATTTTTTAGTTATTTCTTAATAAAGGATCTCTATTGCATATCAATCTAATTTTTATCAATTAAAGAAACGATTCCGTTCGCTATTTTAAAGTTATAAAATCAGAAAGGCAATTTTTATTTTACACTTATTT
Organism: Argiope argentata; assembly: GCA_026289955.1. Taxonomy (NCBI): domain Eukaryota; kingdom Metazoa; phylum Arthropoda; class Arachnida; order Araneae; family Araneidae; genus Argiope; species Argiope argentata. The sequence continues at coordinate 410,059 of JAOUZG010035618.1, forward strand.
CTAAAATCGGTACAGTAAACAGAGAGCACATTTTGAAAAGTTCAGCTATCAAAACTTGAGTAACTTTTATCCTGTCCCTTCCCCCTTCCTCCCCCCCGTTTCACACATTCGAATTATCCGATTCTACGAACACAATAGGAAATTGTTCGTGAAGATTAAATTTATTCGCTCGTAACATATCTTGAGCTCTTTCAAGGATGATGTTTATAGGATAAAAGCTTTCACTTCTTCCGAGTTGCGTTTTTAAGGCATGCTATCGTTTAGTTATTTGCTTTTCCACGTGTAAAAATCCATTTCTGATAAGAAAAAAACCAAATAAAGCGAATCTATGTTGAATTTCCATCATGGCTTTATTTTCAAGTTTTTTTGTTTTTAGTTTCAGAATTTTTCTTTATTTAAAAGGGCCGGTATTGTTTAATAATTCCTGTTTGGATAATTTGTGTTTAATTTTATATATGGAAATTTTTTTTTGTGTGAGAAGTTGGTGTTATAATTCTTCAAAATTGGGCTTGATTTGAATCCTATGAATACATGTTTCTGTCAGCACAGTTTTGTTATTAAAGAATATTCATTGATGTAAGGGGGTCTTTTAAATCATTTTTTCACTTTTCTCCTTTTTAATTGGGGTAGAAAAAAAATCGTAGCTCTATTTTTATCAAATGTCAGATTGAATCCAAAGTTATAAATGAGTTGATGAAATATTAACTAAGGGGAAAAAAGTTTTAGAAAAGTTTCTCGATTAATGTCATGTTGCATCTTAAAAATACATTATTAGTAATAAATTAAAAGATAGATAAAAAAGATTAGTATTTAGAGATAATAAAGCATTAGAATAAATAATAGTAAACAGAAGAATTTGATGAGAAAATTCAATGTTAAGTAAAATTGTGTTAAATCATTAAACTATTCAGAGATTAAAGAAAATTGTATACGTCAAAATGCTTCATCATGGCCAAATTTTATAACATTTCTAAATCAAATATTTGTTTATTCTGTACAACTACTATGTATATATTTTTTGGAAGCTTCCGAACATTTATTTTTTGGTACACCTGGATAATGTTTTCTTCAAAATACATGACATAACTGGTTTACTTTATCTGAGATATCTGATACATTATCCAGCGACAGTTTTTCAAAGAAAGGGTACGAAAATGAAATAGATGCTTTCCGTAAAGTAAATATAGCAATGATGGAGTAAAATAAAGATTCCAACCTTTGTTTTAGAAATTCATTTAGCTGCAGCTAATTTCTGCTATTAATTTTGAACGACAACACGTGCAACTTCACATGTATTAGAAGAGGAAAGTAATAATAACTTGCGATAAATCTGGTTTTATTAGATATAGTAGATGCGAAGGTTCCCCCATTTTTGGTTGCGTTTGATTTGAAGATTTCATTAAGATGCTATTCACATCTTTAATAAGCCTTGTGTGGCGGGTGACTACGGTAAAAAGTCGATTTTTTAAAGCCAAATAATGATTTTTTTAATTATTTAATGTTCATAGTGTTTGAGCTGGTTTTTGAATGAAACCGTTAAAATTTTGTTCTTAAGTCAATTTTTGGGGAAGTTACCCTGATCGGGGAGAAGGAAGAAGACAGGTTGAATTTTTAACCCATTCGCTGCCAAGCCTAAATTGTATGAGGTTGTTCCCACTGCCATTTTTGTTTTGAGTGTTATTGTTGATCTAAGTTTTATTATTTTAAAATAAAAAAAATGTTTTGTCATAATCATTTACATGTATAAAAATCAAACACGAGTATACTCATGGTTGGCAATGGGAATAACCTCATACAATTTAAGCTTGGCAGCAAATGGGTTCAATAAAGTAGAATTTTTGTAAAAACAATTTATTTGTAGATTTTTTTTCAAGCTTTTACATTTGTATATTTATGTTTGTGGCCATAAAAAGTTTGCAAGTTTGACTAGTTGTATGTTATAATATATTGAAAGTATCATGAGTATATTCGTGCTGGCAATGGGTCACGCCCTGCCAACCACGAGTATATTCGTGGTTGGCAGCGAATGGGTTAACCCTTTCACTTTATTGCATCTTGGGAGGCACGCATTATGTACAAGCGGAAGCGACAAGTATAACGCAGAACGATAGAAAACGAAAAAAATTCTTATCCCTGTGAATATATACTATGAGATTTTATTAGGGTTTTTTGCATATGTCAATCATATGTTAGGGAATCGTAGGGCTCTTTTGCGGGAATGTGTTCCGATGGGCAAAATTCTATCCCTTTACCAGGAGTGTGGGAACCTGTTGGTTTTTAGCTGATTCAGCAATTTTACTAAACCTGTTGAATTCATTAACTAGAAAAAGTGGAATGGGAATCAGGAAATAATATATTTTTAGAATGAAGTTACTATGGGCTAAATTAAGATAAAACTTTGGAAAGTAATTAGGATTTAATCTTAAAATATCGTTATATATATACACACACATTTTAAGGCTATATTACATCTTCAGAAGTTTTTTCCCCAAATTCTAATCTTTAATAGAATTTTCTGACAAAAAAAAATCTTATAAATAAAAATATAATGAACATTTTTTGTTCAGATTTGGTATTATGATTTCTCTATGTTCAATAGTTCCTGAACTAGAGAATAAGTAATTGATTCATTTAGAAATATTTTATAGTGGTTTTAGTGTTTTACAATGTGAAAAATGTTGAAAATTTTGTGAGCTAATAGTCGAACTCCAGTATTTAAAGATTGGAAAAAATATTATTTGTACTTCAGTTCAAAAACTAGATATATTTCTTAAGCTGTCCTCAAAATATTAAGCAAATCATTTGATAAACCTCTAAACTATAAAATTTATGCTTTACATCTTTTTAGCAAAAAAAAAAAAAAAAAAAAAAAAACACCTTTTAACTGGTATATTTTGGTTTCATAGATGTTTTTTTTCATTCGTTTTAATGCAAATATTCAAAAATATAACTATTTGCGAACCTTTTTAAAAAATTAATCCCTAACGTAATCGCATATCTTAATAGTATAAAATGCATTCATACTGGAGATTAAAAAAAATAATATCCTGGACAGTAGAATTGTAGCAGCTATATCTCTATTATCATCTTTGTTTTCGTAAGTTTGTCTTTTAAAAACTGGCAACACGAGTTGATTGTTGGTGGAATTCAAAAAGATGTCGCCATGATATAAATTCGCTTCATTTTAATCTGAAACATAATTTGCATTAATCATTCAAGAAATATAGTAACCGATCTTTATGAACTGTTCATAACTGCTCTGCAATTGGTGACCCGGTCATTAAACGTTGCATGACTCAAACATTTTTGAGCAATTAACACTTAAACTGTCAAGTGATTCGTCTGCAGTTCACACCTATCTAATTAGATGACCTCTTTTCTGAAACAATTTGAGAGCAAAGAAGGGAGCATTTAATTGGATTATCCGATTCACAAACACAAACCGTGGCTGCGAATATATGAAGGCACCTCTAATTTCTTGTTCTAACAGAATGAAATAGCAAAAAGTAAAAGATGGCATTGGACTCTCTAATAGACCCACTCTTTTTTTTTCCTTCCAAAAGCATTGGATGGTAGAATCATTGAAATGACAAAGTGACTTTGATTTTGCAGTTAGGATTAAAAAAATTCGGAAATAAAATAAAGAATGCATTTTTGTTTCATTCTATGAGAATAAACTACATGGAATGGAAATGTTCTCTGTGGACAGCTCCAATGTGATTTTAAACAATTTCAACTACAACCATTAATATTTTTTTTTAGTTCTCCTATTACTTTGACAAGGAAAACCACCCTTTTCAGACTGAACAAGAAAATGTATCATTGTTTGGGTTTCATCACAAATTGCTTCAAGCAATTGCGATAATAGTTTTTGCATGCGTTCGCAATTGGATATAGTATATTTTTAGTATTTTTTTGTCCATACAATTTCGAGTTATTGACCTTTGAAGTTATCTTTTATTCTTGAAAAAATATGAACTCCACTTCAAAATTATTTTGTTAACGTTATAATTTGTTTTAAAATTCGCAGAATGTATTGTTGACTTCAGGTAAATCACACAAGTAAAAAATGCTGATTTTAAAATGTCCATTTGTTTTAAATTGCATATAAATCTCAAAAATATTTTATATTCATCACGTAATTTCCAAATGTCATTGTCTCTCCTTTTTTGTTTACCTTTATAGTGTGATTTTATTTGAATGTTCTGCATCTTTGATAAATATCATTGGATATTTTCTCGTTTCGTAAGATGCACTTGATTATTTTGATGCAGGATGAGATATGACAATTTTCCCATTAAGATAAATGTGCATTAATATCTGTGTTAAAATAAGGCCTTAACATGCGGGCTATGCATTGATAATTTCACCTTGGAATCAGTCCCTATTTCTCAAATATCAGTCTTGTACATTTATTTTTGGTAAGATTAATTAGCATTGGAATTTCTTAATTTTCTTTCTGTAGGCGATTCCATTTTGTTTTCAAAGATATTTCCTGCCGTCATCTTTGTACAAAGAATTTTTTGTGACCCCTTTAAATAGGGAAGCAAATAGAATAAACCATTAATTATTGATAAATTATAACCGCTGTTTAATTATTTTTATTTAAAATATTTAACATGTTCCAAATAAAGAATTTTTTGTATGTGTTTTACTATTCTGAAATGTGATTGTTAAATTTTTATCCATTTTATTCTTTTGGTTAGGATTAATGATGGAAAAATTGCTCCCATTTCCGATTGCAAAATTATTTTACAGAAAGAAGAGACACCCCCCCCCCTCCGCCTGCAATCTGGAAAAACAAAACGTCATACAACCAGCTGGAAGGAATGTATCTTACAAAGCTGATTGACTGAAGAATAATTTATTCAAACAGGAACGAGGAACTGGAATCGGTTCTATAAATACTGTATCCATAATACTTAGTTGAGGAATTTTAATTGTTGGTGACCTTGAACAACTATATTTTAAAACAAGGAACTTAATTTGTAACAACGTTTTGATAATCGATTCGTCATTGCCCATCGACAATTGCCAAACGATCTTTGGGACGATCAATTTTGCAAACCATTCATTAAAACTCCGTACCATTGTCAAGGCCATCGTCTGCTCAAATGGCCGACCATTTAAGCACCATGGAGGGGGGGGGAGGAGAAAAAAGTGCTAGGCGAGAAACAACAGCTGTCTCCGGAAGTCTTTTCTTAATGAAGTTCCTTTTAAAGGAAAGACAATGAGTGGCCGGTATCCAGAGAAAAGTCAAGTGTTGGTTTCGGCCTGCGACAGTGTTGTGTTACCTCCCACCAAAACATATGAGCCTATTCTCTTGTTTTCTTTATGGGCTCATTTGAATGCAACAACATTTATGAATGAGGCTGTTTTCTTTTCCCAAGGTTTTATGTTGTGTTTTTATGCTTATTTATTTACAGTAAATCACCTGTCATCTAACTTTGTAACTTTCCCGTGTAACGGTTAGTAGTTAGCGCGTCTTATTTATTCTCCGTCTAAGTATTTTCTCCAATGGCTCTTTCAAAAGGTTATCAAAATATTATCTTTAATTTGAAGTTGCAAATGAATAAAAATGGCTGCATCATTTACTTGTTTTTGATGTAAAAACTCCAACGATTGTGCTGTAAAGGCGGAATACTTTTATTTTTGAAGACATATAATTGTTATGAAATTTGGCGTAAAGGTATAATGTAAATGGATCATGATTCAATACAAACACCTCTACAGTCGTTTGAATATAGTTTTAGGAAGGAATTTATTTGCATACGCTTAAAAATTAAAAGAATTGCGAGATGATCATCTTCTATATATCATTTATTTAAAATAAAGTTCTTAAAAAGAAATAAATTTAGAATTATTTCCGTGAATAGTATATATATATAATCCAAGTTTTTAACTACAATTTGTTTTAACTTTCCGAATGCCCCTCTGCCTCTGGTAGCGCGTCTTCCTCGTGTTCTGGGAGTCCCGGGTTCGAGTTCTGGTTCGGGCATGGTTGTTCATCTGTGAGATGTGTGACTGCCCCCCCCCCCGCCGTAAAAGGGACCGTGCAAGCGAAAGTGTAGCTAAGTCTTACTCTTGGCCCTAGTTGGCGCTACTTCGAAAACAAGAGACGCTCATTAGGCTTAAATCTACCGATGCTTTTAACAGCGGTGCTTGTCCAATGGGAAGTGCCATAAGTAACAACAACAACAACATTCCGAATTATTTTTCTGTCTTACATCGGTTCAAAATTGTTTCATAATTTTTAAATCATTTTTATCTTTTATTATGACTTTTTGAATTCATTATTTTCACATCTTTATTATAAAATATTCTCGCCTAGCAGTATTTAAAATAAAAAAAAATCACTTTTTAATAATAAATCTCAAATTTATATCACATCGCAACAAGATAGTAATGGTTTAGTTGGTAATCTAGTTGTAATCTAATCCCTAATTGCTCATCTCCTCGTTTCGTCTAAAAATGACGATGACAGTCGAATGATATTGAATGAACTATTTTCTGAATATTTAAGAAAATACTTGAACGAAAGTATATGAAGTTATTTTTTAACTATAAGTTTCTGCGAAAAATTAATTATGCTTTTTCAATCTTTCTTTTAAAAATTCATTTCTTTCAAATGTGAAAGAAATAAACATAAAAAATATCCGTTATCTAATTGAGAAACTATAATCGCGCGTGTTATGACATATTAAATTAGCAAGTTATTTTCAACAATAAAAATACGAGAAATCACTTAACTTATTTCTATCTTTTTGAAAACAACTTTCCTAAAATGCGGAAAAGACATTAAAGTTTAAATTGAATATTCTTTTAATGCAATTCTCTGTTTAAAAAAAAGAACAAAATACAAGTAGGAAACTTATTTTTCGATTATTGTAGGGGGAAAAAATTGTCGAGAGTTGCTCAGAACAGAAAAGTAGGGAGTAGGCATGAAAGAAGGGGAGGAAAAAAAAAAGTGGAAACTTACTAAATTATATTTGCATCTTAAGAAGGCATGCGTGAAAGAAACGATAAGAACAATTCGGAATGTGTTATGTTTTGAGACAATTACAGATTCCAAAATCAATTACATTTTCTTTTTCTCAATTATCGTTTGCTTTTTCCTTACTTTGCTGATTGGAATGAAAAAAAAAATAACATTGTGTTATTGAAAATAATTTATGGCGAATGTTTTTTTTTTTTTTGTCTTTTTATAAGGTCGATGCACGCAGGTAATTTATACGATTGTATTAAAAAAAATACAAATACAAATATTCGAAAGATTTTTTCTTTTTTTCTGATTGTTATTAATATTCTTCAAGAAATGCAATTAATTTTCTTTTTCTCACTTTTGATTCTTAGGATACTGCGAATTTCATATGAAAGTTCTTTTCCTTTTCAAAAATATTTTTTTAACATCTACATTAATTTACATAAGATAATTTAAAAAGTTTATTTGAATCTAATGCTTGGAAACTTTTTTTTTCATTATTTGTACAGGAACAGGGAAATTTGAATTTATTAAGATAGAACGAAAATTGAAGGATTCGTATAGAATGTTTATGGTTGTAAATTTTTCTTTCTTTTGCTTATTGTGCAGTTTTATTTATTTGATAAGCTGTAATAATGGTAATGCGAATATTTGAAATAACTTTTTAGTACTATATGCTTTAAATTAAAACAATTATTCCTATAAATTAATATTTATTCAATTTAATTGTTAAAAATCTGATTTTCAAATGTTCATATCTTATTTGTTAGATTTTTTTATAATACACTATTTACTGATATATTCTAACATTAGGTTCTTGTTCTTAAAATTATCGAGTTACTTGTGGATTGAATTAAAATAAAATTCAGTCATAAACAACACGATATATTTAAATGCACGTGAAAAAAAATTGAACAAAAACTTATCAGATAAGCCGAAAATCAAGATCAAAGAATGGCAAAATATGCCGGGAATTTGTTCATCCGTCCGCATCTCAGTCCTTAGGGGGATAAAATTACCGAAAAGTGGTCATCTCAGGGTACTGAAAACGAACAATATATCTAACTGATTGAACTACAACAAAAATGGGCATTTTCTCATATAGAAAAACTTGAATATGTTCTTAAGCGTAAAATAATTCAGATTTCTTTTATTTATATACATTTGTATATTTTTCTTGAATAAAATTCTTCTGATCGAAAGTGAAATCCTCCCTTATGAAAAATCGAGTTCCTTTTAAAGTAGAACTCGTTAGCCATTCTGGTTGCGTTTCGAGTGCCGAAAATGCCTTGCGTGGGCAACTGATCCAGGAAGTCACGTCACCGATCTTGATACTCCTGAACCTGGAGAAAGTCTCAGGTGATCCGAGTCAAGGTTGTTTTCGCCTAAATTGGCTCCAAGTGCAATCCGGAATCTTGAGAAATCGCTGGACTTATTTTGGTCTGTGACTTCATTAGTATCTCTTGATTTTTATCAAGGACTTGCTATTGATTTTTCTATGTTTTTGTGGCTTATTTGAAACAGTTTAAAAATACATTGTGAATTCGTTTGAACAGATTTTCTTTTGATATAAAAACCTCTTTGGAAATTATTTGTGATGCTAAGAAAAACTGTGTATATTCGTGACTAAGCCGAATGTGAATAATTATCAAGAAACAACCATTAGAGATAAGTTTTTGTGTTTTAAAATCACCTGATTTTTGAAATCCAACTCTAATTTTTGCAATTATTAAATATTTTTCTCTAATTTATTGTTTATTTTCTCTTTCGGAAAGAGAAGCTGCAAAATATTAGTTGTGCAATGTTAAAGAAAGAAATCTTTCTGAAAAACATACTATATTAAAACATGAGCATCTTTCTAAACATACTATAAAGATATCTTAAGCATGCTCAAAGCAGAAGAAAAATAAATCAATAATACAATATGAAACCTTGTCAAATGGTAAAATTTTCATTTATTTAGTTTTTGACTTATGTGTATGTTTTGTAAAAATAAATTCTTTTTATCGCTTCTTATTTCTTAACTCATTAAGGACCGCATTAAGGGATAACTCGAGACGTGAAACACGAGAAAATTTGTGAGCTGTCCTTAATGTGTTAAATGCAATCATTTCAACTAAAAACTCTTCGTTAAATTATGATTCGTGCGAATCTTTAATTTTTTACACGCCTCTTGAAATTGAACAGTTCTCTTACTTTTAGTTATTCAACAGCCGAACCCATCATCATTCCAAGTCTCAAAAAAAATTCCTAGTTTAGCAGAAATTAATTGCCATTCTGTGTGATAAAAATTATGGACATATTTTCAACTTCTTTTAATTTTTTAGTTATCGGTAATCAGAGCCGCTATAAGCTGAAGAATTAATTACTTTATAGCAATGAAGTGAAAAATCTCAAAAATATCTTCACATAATTCAATGAAAGAATTTTACGATGCATGAAAATAGGAATAAAATGATTTTCAGAATTGGCTATGACTGCAATCTTAACTGAAATGTCTCTCTACATCAATAACAATATTTTATGTAAAAATCTATACATAATATGAAATGAAGTCTCCTGAAAGTGTCTGTATGTTTGAATCACAAAAGTTCCAGAAATAGTTAACGGATATTGGAGATATTTATACCATTTTGTAGAGCCTTTATTGGGAATGGTTTTAGTACATTAAAATCATATAAAAAAAGGGGGGGAGCTAATTGTGATTTTAACTTCATGTGCGAAAACCTCAAACTGCGCATGTTTTAAGTTTGTTGTGTGTGTTGCATGTGTTAAGTTGTTTTTTTTAGTATGCATATGCAATTTATTTCGTTTTATTTCTGATTTTAAACAGCGATTCAAATCTCATTATCCCGAAAAGAAGGAAATAGAGCATCGAAATGATCGCCTGTGTTTTGTCTACGGACATATATATTTTACCTTTGTAACAGTCTAAATATTTCTGATTGTGTGCTATAAAAAATTGTTAAGTAGCTGTTTTTGATAATTTCTAAACATATTTTTATGTTTGTTTAATGGTGCGTAAAATGCCCGTCTCATATCGGCTGGATGTTGAACTTTCATTTAAAGCTAATTTTTCTTCTTGGATGCTATGCCACGGGCAACGCCGTGCGAGTACTATTAGTATATAATATTTATAAATAATTAGAGTACAAAATGATAAGAATTGAATTCCTTCAGTTTTTTTATGAATTCTTAAGGCACTTGAAGATAGTTCTATACGTAAATCCAGATTTGACCTGGGAGAAGCTTACAACTCGGGTATAAATTAACGTTGTTTTTGATAAAATTAAAATTGTTAGAAATTTTTTTAATGCGGCTAAATCTGATTGTTCTTGTACTTATGAACAATAAAGACTAGCGCAAAATATAAAAAAATGGCTAATTTTTTGTGTAAAAAAACATTAAAACTAAGCTATGCAAAATGTATACATTATAAAACTAGTTTTCAATATTTAAAATGCAGTAGACATTCTATGTTAATATTTTTTTTAGACTAATGGCTACTTCAAGATATCATTGTCTGTTTGCCATTGTCGTAATTAATGTCGATTCCGCGGCGTCCGGCATTTCAAAGCGATGTCATCGCCATCTAGTTCCGAGAAGCTCTTCTCCATGTTCGATATCTGTGAAGTCACGCGATGTTCTCAACAACTGGAACCGCCATGTTCTTCCTTCTTTTTTTAGATAAGGTTTAAGTTCTAAAAAAAATGCAGAAGATTTTTTAATTTATTTGAAACCAGTTGGAGTGGTCTCCCTAAAAATTTCTCGTATACCTATACAGTTTATTATATTTACCTTTGGCGAGTATTTAGCATTTTTTTTATGAATTTGTCGTGTCATCCTTGGCAATTTTATTTGGCGTTTAATTCCTAGTATGCTGTTTAATTATATCCAGAAAGGGAATTGGTATTTTAAATGCGTTTCCCCCCTCCAATCGATTGTATTTTCTCGTATAATGTACAGTAGTTATAATATTTCCCTTTGGCGAGTATTTAGCATTTTTTTAATGAATTAGCCGTGTCATCTTTGGCGATTTAATTTGCCGTTTAATTCCTAGTATGCTGTTTAATTATATACAGAATGGAATCAGTATTTTAAATGCGTTTCCCCCTCAATCAATTGTATTTTCTCGTATAATGTGCAGTAGTTATAATATTTACCTTTGGCGAGTATTTAGCATTTTTTTATGAATTTGTCGTGTCACCCTTGGCATGTTAATTTGGCGTTTAATTCCTGGTATGCTATTGAATTATATCCAGAATGGAATCAGTATTTTAAATGCTTTACCCCCCAATCGATTGTATTTTCTCGTATACCTATACAGTTTATGATATTTACCTTTGGCGAGTATTTAGCATTTTTTATAAATTTGTCGTGTTACCCTTGACGAGTTAATTTGGCGTTTAATTCCTAGTATGCTGTTTAATTATATCCAGAAATGGAATCATTATTTTAAATGTGTTTTACCGCAATCGATTGAAAACATAATTGGCATAGAACTGCAATTGCAATCACAAAATTAATATCAGATTTCATATATATAACTCGCTTCGTTTTGGAGCTATCGCGTTTGTTTCTGAGAGTGTAGGCCGAAAGACGGTCACATCCCCATTGGGTTTGGCTCGAAATTAGATAGGTATATACTATAGACTTTAAATGTATGTTCCGTACATCATTCCTTTAAATGTTTGGTATCCAACTAACTTGCTCCGTTTTGCAGTTATGTTAAATTGTATTCGAATATCCGGATCGACAAATATCCAGATCCGTTCAAATCCTCTGAACGGATTTTTTAGAGAATTTGATAGAAAGCTACAAATTTGATATAAGAAAACGTATACCAAATTTCTTCCGTCTAGATCAAAGTGATTTTGGCTTTCTTTGTCACACACAGGTTGAAGGATATTCTCTAAAAATGCGTTTTTCGAACTTGGGAATCTCTGAAACTTGGAGATTCGTCAATCTTGAGTTGACTATTGTTATACTTATACAAGAAAGTGAAAGGTAATCGGCGTGTAATTTTTATTTTAAGAAAACACATTTAATAATAATTATCGAATTCCATCCTTTCAAAAATGATGAAAGGATGAAAATAAAAGATTTTGAAAAGGGACTGCCTATTCTAGATGCAATTTTCTTCATCAGATAAGAATTTATAAGTCCAGAATTCGCATTCAAATATCGGTGTAGCGTAAAAAAAAAACTAAGGTTTCTGTATCTCTTTCACATTTTGTTTAGAGCTCCCAGTCGCAATTACTGTACCAGTTTCGAAAAAAAAAAATTATTTTTCATTTGACAGCTCATGATCTCTAGAACGTTATCAATTATCGCTTCTTTCCCCCATCCTCCATGGCCCTTAAAATTTCGAGAGATAAAGCAAAATAACTTTAGTACAATCCCCACCTCGACTAATGGACCAACTTAGCTATTTTTATTAGCCCATTAATTTTGTCACTTTGGCAAGCGTAGCTATCGGAATACTCAATTTGGCGAGTGTATGATTTAAAATGCCTGTTTCTATTTTTATAAGATGCGGATGAGTTGGTAGATATGATAGATATTTCTTGCGCTATAATGTGTCTGAAATGTCAAATTGGCGAATTTTGTAATTTAATCTGAAGGTATGTGAAGGTATTACTTCACTTCAAGTACAAAAATCACTTGGTAGAACCTCAATATCTCAAGTCCACTTTATATCATTGTTATGATTAGAAGGCGATAAATGCAACAAATAAGATGTAGTTGAACTAGGTTAAATAAATTAGAAGCTGAAGATTTTAATATGGGGGTTAGTGATATAAAACGTTGTTGTTGTTACTTATGGCACTTGCCATGGACAAGCCCCGCTGATAGACCAACAGATTTTAAGCCGGAAATATACGTCTCTTGTTTTACAATTAGCGTCATCTAGGGCCAAGAGTACGACTTAGCTACACACACGTCACAACCCTTTTTAGGGGGCGGACTAAATTCATGCAAATTCAATCATATATCTCAGATCGTAATTTCGACCTGGAACAGAGAACGATCACTTCTGACCCAGTACCCTCAGTGATATTACTCTCGATATGGAGGACTTTGCGACCACGAACAGATTTTACGAGCGCCCGTCGCCATACACTCGGGGAATCATTTGGACGGTGAGCTCCGAACCCGTAACCTAAGGAGTTTGAGTCCAACCCTCTACCGACCAAGCCATCCCGGCCCTGAATATAAAATGTTGTCGTTATAACGGTCACTGTCTTCGATGCAGCATACTTTTGTTCTTATATATTTATTTTTAATTCATTTCTTATGCATCAGGAAGTGTTAACATAGACATTTGACTGTAGATTTTATCTAGTCAGCTTCTTCCCTATAGATTTATGGTAATGATACGAATTGGTATGGGGTAGTGTTATGTCTTTCATCTTCACCGGTCTTGAAAATAATTTCTGAACAAAACTCACTAGAGCAATATTCTATTTCACGTATTAAAAGCAGCGAGACTAAACTCTTCTTTACTTATTATTCGCCGACTTAAGAAGATCGAAAGCTCATGGACTGGTGATCTGCAAGTCTGGAATGCGTTCTTAATAGATGCAAATTGAGGACACGCTTATGAGTGGGAAACGAACGGTACCAGTGCCCTGTGATTAGTTTTAGGGGTGACGAGGAAGTATTTCCACGGAGATCTATCTGCCATGTGGTTTCGATATCGGCCATCCTTGCAACGCGATCTTTTTTTAGATAAAGCCGCTGCGTCAGATAGTTTTCTCCACCCATCCTCTGAAGATGCTATCTTCTTGCGATGGTAAGCCTTGAGCGAGGACAGGCTTCAATGCTTTTCCATCTGCTTAGCCGGTCTGCTGAATGGATGCCTCCAGTTAAGTAATATAATCTCATTGAATGAAGTGGACCGTGTCGTCGAGAGGCATTGGAAAAGCAATTCGGCACCCTTGTCTGCTAAGGTTCACACTTGTTAGCAATTTGAAGCCCGCTTTGTTTCTCTATTCAGTTAGCTCTCGTTGTAATTAGGCGTGTACCAGTGCTTTACAAGACGGCTACCATTGAAATTTCTGACTTATCCTGTTAGATAATGTAGTTTTGTCTCGCCTATTGTTTTAAAAAAAGTTCTGAAATAGGTATAATAAAGCAAGCGAAATTGGGAAGGGGATTGGGAATGCCATTGGGAAAAGCTTCCGGGATTTTTTGTCCGGTTTTTCCAAAAAGGCGGGAGTAATCAAAAATGAAATTTGTATTCGATATAAATGCGTGACATTCTTTTTCCTTCGATTTTTATTTTATTCATATGTGAATATAAAATAGTTCCAATATTTTTTTGACAGTTTTTGGTGAATAATTTGGAATGACATTCGAAGAAAGACCACTTAAAAATGTCATTAAACAAAATAAAATGATTTCAGTAATATTACGTGAAAAAATGGCGTATGCTGCCATCATGCAGCTAATAGTTAATAATGATGTTTAATGGCGTGTACGGTTTGTGTTTAAGCATATCATTTCATTCGCCTTTTAGACACATCAAGACACAGACTGAAAATACAGGATTGAATCAACTCCGCAATGACAATTTTAGTTTTGTTTAGCATCTTGCTAATATGTTTAATCGGCAAATTTAACTTCCTATTTGTATTTTAGCTTGTTTGAATGTTTTTTTTTCCTTTTAAATTTCTGTTATGGTGAGTATAATCTGCCAGTTTTAAGACATCTATTAAGCTGCAGAAAGAAACTGATTTATGTTTGCCACAATTTCACAAGATTGATTCGGGCATTCCATGCTTGGCTATAAATTGCCGTTTTGATGTTCCTGACTTTTTCTCTTTTTACAGAAATTATCTACATTAGTTTCGTAAAATGACGGACGTTTACGCAAAGAAACATGGTAAGGGGAGAGGGCAGCATACTTAAAATTTGGAAAACCATTTTTTTAAAAGAAAAAGGCAAATAAAATAAAAAGATTTGTATCAGAAATAACAAAGGGAAAAGAATGTCATAATTAATCTGAGAAGTGATCATTTTTCTTCATGCCACCCAAATGTACTCCGTCAAATTCGTACTGGAGTCGTAAAGATGAACCAGAACTTTTAGACATCATTTTATTTTCTGCTAGGATGTCACAACACAAATACACAACACATCAATTAAAAATAGGGGGGAACCCGATCAGCACATCTCGACGACTCGAACAGACTCTTCTGTTCACCGACTATCCTCCCTTTCTCCAAACTTGTTTTTTAGCCTCCCCCAGTTAACTACGCCACCTGGCGGTCAACGGCAACACGATCCCTCTGGTCTTTCGAGTCTTTCTCGGTTCACAGGAATACGATTCTTCACGTCTTTAGACTACAAACGTATGCGTAATAAAGAAAGGGGAAAAAAAGACAATATACTGGTGTAATGTCTCGTCGGGACAAGTACTTGCCATGGACTGAACAATATTTTTCAGCTTTTCTAAGCTTTCATTGTCTACTGGCCGAGTATAAACCTATTTTTATATAATGCTTATAGTTAACATCACATTTAGATGCACGAGAGAGGCATCATTGCAAAAAAAATCATTATAAGTCAATGACGTGATTTTTTTAAAAAACCTTATTATTTTTTGTTAAAAAGGTCTCGCTTCAGACAGTATAAAGTTTACAAAACTCATTTGGCAATAAACATTTAAATAAGGGATATAAAAAGTAATGGTTGTAGCGAATGAAAACTTGTTCTCATACAATTAATAAGCTAGAGCAACCGTTATGTGTCTATGAAATGTCTCGGAGACATTATAAAATACTTTTTCCTTCTCCAACTTGAACACTTCATTGATTTGCCCAGAAAATAAAAGTCTGAACCTCTCTGTGCTCGCCTCGCAAACTTGCCACATCAGAAACTCCAAAACAACATTTTACTAGTGATCAGTTAGTTCTGCAGTTGAGATTTCCCGAAGGGTGGAAAGGAGCAACCTGGTATTATGAGGGGAGCGATGTGCCATGTTCTCGAACGTTGTACAAGCCATGCGCGACGTCTAATGCCCCGTAGTTTTCCCGTCAGTTGCCTCTCCTCTCCTCTCACGCATCATTGGATGGATGCGAGTAATTTCTGGTTTAGAGAACTGCGAGATAATGAGGGATCTTTTGCGAAAGTGTTGTTTTCCGGCACCATTGACTATGCCTGATGTGCCGTGAGGTGTGTTCTTTGAATTGTATTTCGGATCCAACTGCCTTTCATTGTAACATAGACTCAGCACTCTTTGTTGTATTTTTTAGTACAATGCAATCCTTTTTAAACAAATTAACGGAAGAAAGTGGAGAAGGAATTTTCAGATAGTTTTTTTTTATTGGTTAAGCTGTTAACAATTGTATTTGTATCTAATTATGGAAAATAATTTTGATTGTTTTAGAGAAAAATTGATTCATATATAATATTTGTTGTTGTTGACAACACTCACATTATTCATTAAAATAAAATTAGACTTTACAATAGGTGTGTCCGTTTTTTTAGTGAGAAATTCAGATGCATAATGTACATTTGTTTATTGAGCAATTCATTGCATAATGTAAATTTTTATTGAGCAATTCACTCATATGCATAACAAATTATTTGCTTAATGGGCAATTCGTATCCATATGTTATTTGCTTAATGGGCAATTCATATGCATATGTTATTTGCTTAATGAGCAATTCGCTTGCATGACATGTTATTTGCTTAATGAGCAATTCGTTTGCATGACATGTTATTTGTTTAATGGACAATTCGCTTGCATGACAT
>JAOUZG010035618.1:433028-448184 GCA_026289955.1 Argiope argentata
CGTGTTTCACGTCCCATCTGTTGCAGATCGATCACGAGTTTTCTCGTTTTTCGCTTTCTGCCTGTTAAGGATGGATGTTTAGAACGTACAAGTTTGCCCTCAAACGTGCGGTCCCAGGCGTATGTCTTACAGATTTCTGAACGGTACTCAATCTGTTAAGACGGTCAGCTACAAACTGGAATTAAACAAATGTTGTTGTGTTGTGTTGTTCTTCATTCTGGCAAACCGACAAACCTCGAATATTTACTGTGGGTCGACTGTAAGCCTGTCTGGAAGAATTTGCATATTGCATACAAAATATTATTATTATAATTTACTTGACACTTCATTTGTTTTCAAAATTACAAAAAGACGTTCTGTGTTTTGTAAGAAGACGTTTATTATGAAATCTTCTTTTAAAGAATCGTATTAACCATAAACAAAGATGGATTTATTTTTCTCTTGTACTGAAACTTTTTTTACTCACTGTATATTCCGAGATCCATTTGACTAATTTGGCGCTGCTTATCTTACTTTATTCTCCGTACCAAAGAATCATAACTATTCGACACACGTTTCCCGAATTCCAATCTTTGACGCGAAGAATTTACAGCATATTCTAACACGAATCCCGGAGAATCCGTCTTCTAAATCTGATCCCGATCGATTCGTTCGTCTTATTGCGGGTCATTTTAAGTTCCCATTTCCTTCTGGAGGCCCATCAAATCTGCCCGACTCTAATGACTTTTAGTGGGAGAATCCTTCCTGGTTCGATCGACTTAAGCGATTTTCTCCAAGTGTCTCGCCGCCATCCTTTCCGCTGATTTCCATCTGATTTCAGAGAGGTAATTTCTCTTCGAAGGACTCTTGATTATCGACGAGATAGCTTTTCCATCATCTGCGAATCGAGGTCAAATTTGAAGGTTAGTCGGAAATTGAACATGTGGCGATACTAAATGTCATGTTTATAATTAGTGTGTGGTACAGACATATAAATCTGGACATTCTTAAACTGTGAGATTTTGCGTGTCTACTGAGTTTGGAAAACCAGAAATTAAGAGTATTAATCTAATTAAAAACCCATTATAATTTAAAACATTTAATGAGTATTTTGCATATAATTTTTTAAGTTAATATATTTGTCAATACATTTAAAGTCTCGGTAGTTATAAAAAAACTTCTAATTACATTTTATTTTGGTTCTGTATATATATTTTTTCTTTTATATATAACAATTCTATAAAATCTAGTTTAAATTCTAATTAACATCCTAAATTTTGTCCCATATTATCTTCATTCTAAAATGGTCTCTTATTTTCTACTCCAATTCTTACTTTTCATTCAAATACTTTTAACACGTGCTCTAGAAAACTGTAAATTCATCGGGTTTTCCCACTCCATGGGTAAGAATAAAAATCTTGAACGCTTATTAGATTTTTTCAACAATACCTAAATTTTCCTATCATAAATCGACATAAGTCACAGAAATCCCTATCAAAATCTCATTATAAAAACTACTGGAATGAAAATGTCGCTCTTTTGCTCTTATATCACGACGTAGCTGACGTATTTCTTTTCACTTATTCTTTGTACATAATATGCCTTCCGGGATGGGACAAATCGTAATTAAAAATTGAAGCCTCTTCTCTTCGGGCATGCAATTGCTGAAAAGTATGCTTACACACACACACACACACACACACACACACACACACACACACACACAATGATTCAAAGAAGAGCCGAGATGCTTAAACTTGTCAAGGGATTTTTCTTTAATATTGCTTTTTTAAATTTATTTTTAAATTTTACACAATTTAATGCACCTATCTTTTCAATAGAAGGGAATAATGGTTAGGATTGTCACAAAAATAGGAATTATGAAATTTTAATGAAAAAAAACTAGTTGCCATTTTAACTATTAATAAAAGTGAACTGGTTTTTCATTTCAAACTTTAGATATGGCCATTTTACTTTTAATCTTTTTATTTCAGTGATAGGCAAACCTCCATCCTTTATATTTATTATTTTTATTCAGTTATATTCATATCTTTGCCCGATTAAGTATAGAATTTTTTTAAAAAAATAATTGTTCACTTTTATTTTTTTACATCTCTCTCTGTAAATATTACAATTGTTTTACTTCCTTGTGTAAAGTATAGTAATCTTCAAAAAATTTGAACTCGAGAACTTGATGAATCGCCACATTTTAGACATCCCTGAGTCCGAAAAATACTTTTTTGGAAAATGTCTATCTGTGACAAACTCAAACTCTGTGAACTAGATGGTTGAAATATAGTATACGGTCTTTATACCAAATTTGCGGATTTCAGGCAAAGTTTTGAGTTAAATCTGTTCTGAAGAAGACCGTCTGTTCGGCTGTTAACTTGATTATTACAAATCGAAAAAAATTCTAGAGGGTTAAAATTCGATACAGATTTAACATCTATAGAGTAGATATCTGTGAAGTTTTGCAACAAATCCTACTACGGGCTGATTGTCTATAGATCTGTACTTACAGAAACGTGTAAACACTATAATTCAAAAAAGCAATGATTTAAATATATTAAATTTGATTTGGCATTATGTGACTACAAATGCAGTTTTCTTTCAAATTCTTTTTTCAATTGGCTGGGGAAAACACGCCAAAAAGACAAATTCATTTTTTGGATACTATTAACAACTTAAGAGATTAATCGCCAAATAACTCGCCAAGAATATCATGATAAACTCCAAAAAAGTTCCTAAATTCATGAATTTTTTATCATGTCAGAACATGTTGGTTTTCAGATGAGGTTTTAGGCGTCAACAAAATTCTGTAGACGAAAAATTGAAATTTTATTATCTGCACGAGCATCTCAAGTAATCAGCTTTTAATTATGCGTTGCCTTGGCATTTACAAAAGCTCTGATTAAAAATAATAAGTTAATAACCATAGCAAATAAAACCTTGAAAAATGTCATTTTGAGCACGTGATTATATGAAATAAACAGGAAATGGGATATTTTTTTAAACAATAAATGCGAGACAAAGTTTATTGGATCGGATTGGAACAAAGTTTGCAATACTAAAGCGACTCATTCAATGAAACCATTAAAATGAATAAAACTATAATTTCACTCGCACGACCCCGTGGTGCTTGGCCGTCCAAGAAATTATACTCTGACATGATACATTGAAATATGCATAGCAGATTTCATTTTAATCTTTTATCCTTCTGAAATCGAAACAAAAACTCAATAGAATATGCATACAAATTCCGGTATTATCCAAAAAAAATTTTTTTTTTGTCGAAGACTTATACTATCACAGGTTGTTTAATTCTCGTCTCTATGACAGTCATTTAATCTCCCTTGCATTTAATAGACTTTAAAAATGTAAATATAAAAGTTCCAAAATGAGCATTAATTAATTACGAAATCAGTGAAATATTAAACAGAAAAAAAAATTAAGCAATATCTGTGTTAGCATTATTATTATTTTTTTGATGACTGTTGTACGCCGATGGGTGTTCTCTTGCTGTTTTTTTTCTTTTTCTTTTTCTGATAAGTTTTTTAGAAAGCGTGCCAGAAAGTTTTTGGGAGACAACTCCCTCTGGTTAAATAAAAAAAAGAGTTAGAATTCAATTTATGAGTGTCAAGCATCATTGCGTGTAGTTTTCTCCGCCAACAGTAGTTGAAGCCCCGCTGTGCAACTTTCTTTATCGAATTTGGCTTCAGCGCGTCTTGATCGAATCCTTATCGCGGGGATTTAAATGCCTCCGAAGATCAAATCGGCCGCCAGTGCATGCGTCGGTATTGCCCAGTAGCGAGAGGAGGAAGTAGAAAAAAGAAACGAGACAGGTTGTTCGCCATGGTTCATAAACCACTGGGTTGAAGGTGAAATGAAACTATTCGAAACGACTTCCTCCGCTTGGTTATTAACTTTGCTACCGTGGTATCTAATTAAGTAGGAAGAGGTTGTTTAAAAAATATAACTACTTTAATTACGATAAATTTATATTAGTTATTTCGTTTTGATGTCAAAGATTTAACTAAAAATACATTAAGCTTATGGATTTTTAATTAAAATTCAAATATTTAAAATCAAAGTGATTCACTGTCATTCAAAGTTTGTGATTCACTGTTTCAAAATTATCTTCCTAAAAACTTTATTATTCGATATATATATTTTTTTCCATAATTATCGCATCTCATTTTCAAGTAAAAATTTCAATTTTTTTGGAGTAGAATAGAATCGTCTGTCTCCCATATTTAAAAGGAATAAAATAAAAATTTGTTGCTGTTTTATTTATTCATTGTGCATTAGATGATTTTGATTATATATTTCTGTGATTATAATTCTATATTCTTCTGTGATTCACAGTCATTCAAAGTGTGTTTCTCTGTTCCAGAATTATCTTCCTAAAAAGTGAATTATTCGAGAAGGATTTTTTTTTCTTTAAATTATCGCATCTCACTTTCAAGTAAAAATTTCAATTTTTAGGAATAGAATAGAATTCTGTCTCCCATGTTTAAAATGAATAAACTAAAAATCTATTGCTGTTTTATTTATTTACTGTGCCTGTGATGATTTTAATATATTTAATATATTTTTAATTAACGAATAACTTATTCAAACTTGAATCTAATTTTGATATAATTTATTAAAACACTTTAGCCTAGTCATCATTCAGTCGCAACTCTCTTTATGGGGGGGGGGGGAATTGGCATATTTTCTATGAAAAGTAGAGTGTCACAACTTTTTCAATTTCCTATTATTTGTCCAACTTTTGTAAAATCCTTTTAGTCGAAACGCTATTCTTTTCCATGCTTAATTTCATGTTTAGTGCTATTTTCGAAAAGAAAAGTTTTCGCTACTCCCATTCTATGCGATTTTACTCGTGTTGAAACCTACAGTTTAAAAAATCCCATTTTTAACTGTATCTTTGACTTTCTTACTTTATTTTCATCAATATTGTCCCATAAATTTTTTATTATGTACTATGATGTCATGTAAATTATTAGGATCTGGGCAGGATGCAACATGACGCATGTTTTCAGGAACATATTCTTTAATAACCACACTCTCACTCAAAACAAAACAAAACTAAACAAGACGGGACAAGACAAGACATTCACGTGCACAGTTTAACAGGGCAGCATTATCTCTTCTACTCGCAACCCCAATGAACTATGGGATGCGTACTTCATCACGCAGCGCCGTAACAATGTAACTGCTACAGTACTCCTTTTCTAAGATTCAAAACGTACCGATCCTTACCGCATGTTAATAGAAATATGAAAGTAAACTTGAAACATATATTTTTTTGTTGAAATTAATGTAATGTCTAGCTGTAAAAAGAAATATTTAAAAAAAAAGTTAATGAGCATGAATTATTTATTTATTTATTTATTTTAACTTACGTTGGCTGCTTCGTGTCTCGCCTGCAATTTAATTGTCCTGTATAAGATTGGATATTCTCTTCTAAAAATATCGTTTAGTAAATAAATTTATTTAGTTAGATTATCTGAATCATGCGTAAATCAAGATAGTAGATATGTTAAAACTTGTATTGGGATTTTTAATTTGTAGAACGCGAATGCATGCAAAGCAAGAAAAAATTATAATAATTAAAAAAAAACACTTGAGATTTTGACGAATCTCTAACTTTAAATTTCTGCTCCGTATTTTGAGAATTATAACACAACTCGACGCTTTCAGCTAGACGAATGAAATTTAATATGACGATTTAACATAAAATTGATGGATTTCAATCAAATCTTGAATGAAATCAAAAGAAATTTCTCTATTAAAATTCATATGAATGTAATAAAATGTAAATTTCTCCACAAATAGAATTTAGTATTCTGTTTTATTGCCAAAATTATAACTCGGTGTCAAATATTGAATCATTGAATAATTGTATTGAATAATCGTGGAAAGGAAGTTGTTCTAGATGTATATTCAGTCAGCCTTTTTCATTATATTTCGAAGCTAACCGTCGAACCGAACCGAATACTCGTGTTTGTGAACTGCCGGAACCTTTCTACTTCTGTCCCGGCTTCACAATATATTCAGGGTGTGCAGAGGAAGATGGAATAAATAGAGAAGAAGGCACAAGATTGTCTAAATGTATGAAAGAGATGAGGGGAAAATACTCACACTGATTTTTTAGGTGATTCCTGCAGCAAGATTACCTTTTATAAGGACCATTGCAATACTTCGAGGGGGGGGAATCTGTTGTTTTTGTTTATGGCACTTTTTCATGCCCGCTGACTCTCAATGATTTAAACTGATTGAACGCCTCTCGTTTTTCAGTAGCGCCAACTTGAGCCAAGAGTACAGCTTGGCTACACACAAACAATTCACAACACTTTTTATGGGGAGGATTTCATTCATCCACAGATTCTAATTTAGATCTGAACAGGACGATCACCTCTGACCCAGCACCCCCAGTGGTATTACTCTCGACATGGAGGACAGATTTAACGAGTGTCAGCTATCACACACTCGGGGTATCTTCGACCCGCGAGGTTCGAATTCAACCTAAGGTATACGAGTCCAACGCTCGACAAAACAAACTATCCTGGCCAAGGAAAAAAATCCTCAGTTCTTCACCGATCATGGTCCCTAGTTCGTTCCAAGGCGTACATGTGTAAATAGTTAAAATCCAAGCAATTTTATTTGGATTTTAACTAGCTTGGTCTATGCTGTTAGAAACATGAAAATCTTGGACGAGTTCGTAAATGGTCCATCAAGCAAAAAGGGGATGGAAATAGTAGGCTTGGATGGGGAGGGGTGGTGGAAATTTTCATTTCACTATAACTTTCTTAATATGGAAGATAGAAATATAAATCTTATTAGCCAAATAAGTGCCTCATTAAGATGAACGGCTTTTATATTTAAAAATTTTCAATAACTTGCAATATCGATTGTTGAAAAGTGGTTTACAAGCCCCAATTTTGACTATTTTTAGTATCAACAGTTTGTTATCAGACAATAACGAATGTAAAGGAATCTGCCTTTACCATACGGCTTGTCGAGAGGAATTTTTTATTTTTATTGTAATAATTAATTTGAAATAATCGGAATTCGGACACATTTTTTAAAAATAAATTGATTACACACATAGCGTCAGGGTCCGACTTAGCCCAGTTGGGGCCAGGGGCGAAAACTTCTTTGGGGTCCCCGTCTGTTTGACTACTTTAGTAATGAAGAATATTCATTAAAGAAGGAAATTTAAAATATTTATATTCGATTTGGGGGGCCCACTTATGTTGGGGCCCTGGGCAGCTGCCCCGTATTCCCCTGCCTTAATCAGGCCCTGCATAGCGTAGTCAAAGTACTTTTTGCGTATGGATCGAATTGATCCTTCGTTATGCGAGCGTATCCCAATGACTGTTAGGAGCAGTTTCCTTTTTATTTATTCTGTTATCCCCTCCCCCTTCTCTTTTGATACGCATTGTGATGCCTGCACTGTGCCTCTTTCGTTTGCCTTCCTTTTGTACGCATCGCTTTTATTGTCAACTTGCTGTACAATTTCCGCCCTGACCGTAGGAGGGGGAGGAAACATTCAAAACATTCGTAGTCAGTCGTTTGATTATGTGTGTATAAAAAAAAAGTATCGTGAAAAGAAATGCAGTTGGTATCGCAACACACACGTCGTGATGCAGAACGCTGCAATTGCGCGTGTTTCTTCTGGGCATCCTGTGCTTCGCGATCCGTATCCGTATTTCCGAAACACCGACAAAAATAAAACTTTTTCTGAAAGCCAGGGGGGGGGGAGACGAGAATGGAAAAAAAATAAAAGAAAGAAAGAAAGAAAAAGAAAATCGAAGATCTTGCACCACCGGCTTTTAGCTGTGGGGAACGAAGAAGCAAATGAAAGGGAAGGAGAGCGGCTGAGGGTGTGGGATTTGTTGAAATGCAAGTTTTAAGCAGTTTAAAGTCGCTAAAACTTCTGCGGGGATGCGCCTCTCTCTCTCCAGAAAAAGAAGGGGATTTTATTAATGGATGCTTCTTCTTGGATTAGGGTAATGCGAAGCAATTTGTTCAGCTGGTGGGATGGTGAATGGATTCTTCTCCTCCACCCTGGCTGTTCTATGTTGATGGCAGTTCCTCCCCTATTAGTGATTTCAAATTGCGATTTTATAATCGTGTTTTTGTGACTGAAATCATTATAATCTATTACTGAACATGGTCACCGTTTTTGTAAAACCACTGCATTGTTTCTTTTAAATTACAGCTAGTCACCCCATTACCAGATTAAATAAAAGATAAAAAAAGTAAAACTAAACAAGTGGATAGAGTTGAGTTGGGTTAAGGCCCATATTGGGATATATGGTAACGAAAAGGTGGATCAATATGCAAAGATGGCAGCACAGAAAAAGAGTGGATATAATTGTCCCCAAATCAAATGGTGTCTTAAAACGGGAACTGAGAGAAGAAATTAAGCTACAATGGTTTGACAGATGGTATATGTCCAAAAAAAGGAAGAGTAACTTACGTAAGAATAATTTTAATCCTAATCCAGAAATAAAAATAAGAAGATACCATCCACTGGTAATCCAAATGATATCAGGACATGGAAGATCCCCTGCTTATTTCCAAAGATTTGGAAGAATGCAGGAAAATAAATGCATTTGTGGAAAAATCGGTACTGCTTACCACTATTTAAAGGAATGTGCAGAAATCTCTTATCATAGAAAACATTTGCAAGTTAAAAATAATGACTTGAGTTCAGTACTGATGGTCCCAAGTATTCTTAGGATTCTGAAGGACATGATGTCTAAAATTGCCAGTTTTTTCCAACTATTTGAAAGTTTGTAGAGGAGTAGGTGGTCAGTATTTCATCACTTTGGGGAAAATTATCTCGAAGAAGATATCTGTTCGACAGATTCGGACAATGTAAGATTGGATATTGCTACATCACACAGTCGGCAACAACAAATCCTGTCGATACTGCTACGTTCTATGGTGGCGGGGTGGTCGGCTGTACAGAAGAAGAAGTCACCACATTACCATAAAACTAAACTGTGTGAACAGGAATTATTGTGACTGACTGTTATGCTTATTAACTTTTTAGTTTTTTGCATAAGAAAAACAGTGGCCAACAAAAATTCAAAGAATCATCAGACTATTCGTAAAAGATTATAAATCTTTTAATCATTTCTTTTAATGCTTTTGAAAATTCCAGGTTACTGCATTGCGTTAAAATTATCTATAATGGGTCTTCTAACTTCTTTGAGTTTGATACATTCTATTATGTAGCGCTGGTCTGGTTCAATAACCTGTTATTGAATGGACGAGTTTACCTTACATTTCTTTTTCTGTCCTTGAGGAAAAAAAAAAGTTGCGCCTTAATTGATTTGGCGTTGCGGAGAAATATCCCTGCATGAATAAACACCATCTTTCTTTGCTATTTTGCGAAGCAGCTCGATTTATTTGGTTCATGTGAGGCGAAGTTTCAAAAGTCTTATAAATTCAAGGCCCATACATTTTTGTCTTTTCATGAGTGGAATTTAATTTGACATTTTCCCCCTCAGTCAGGCATTTCAGATATTTTAACTAATTTAAAGCTTGGGTATCGTTTTAGCCCTGCCCAAGTATGACATGAGGTTAACTAGCATCTCTTTTATGTAAGTGAAATTTCATACCTTCTTGTTTTTTCGATTTCTACCATTAATTCACATTCTCCTTATAATATAAAATATTCAATCGTTAATAAAATACTTTTTATTCTTCCATTCAAGTTCAAGTAACTTTTTTTAAATTTGTAGTGGGTGACATTTGAAGCTAATGCAGTTCTTTCAAATACCCATTAATTTTTTTTATTAATTGATAAAAAACTAACTTACTCGCCAAAACTCTTCATTTTTCCTACCGCCAAATAAGTAACGAAATCAGTCCCCCCCCCCAGTGAGGTTAGACTTAACATGTTTTCGACCGATTATTTCAAACGATTCTGTGTATTTTCTTAATGTTTGATGCATTTAAAATTAAAAATTGTTAACGAATCAGTTTTTCTGATTCATTTTGAAGCGCTTAAATATTAAAATATTACAGAATTAATAAATATTTCTCATCTGTATTGCGTTACCTCAACTGGATAGAAAATTAACGCATTTGCGTTGCCTCATTTGGTGTTGAAAATTCAACGTCAATTGAGTGTATTCTGAGTTTGTTCTGGTTTATTTACAACGGTTATGAACTTGATTTTGTATATAATTTATAGTTATAATATTTTGATCAATTATTTATGTCAATTGTAATTGTTTAATAAAAAGTAACTAAAATAAAAATATTCTTTTTTGACCTAAGTAGGAATTGACTTAAATTTGTTTCTTATAGTACTTGTTTATTCCACTGTCAATTTTTTTTACATAAGCTAACCATAATTACTTATTGTCCTTCTGCGAAGACACTAACTAATGTAGAGTCAGACTGCATCATCAAGTAGTACATTACGTGACATTGTTGTGCAAGTTACTGCGCTATCTCCATTTTCATTGTGTGACACCACTTGGTTCCAAAGAACCCCAAATAAGGAAGTGATGGAAAATGATCATGCATAGATAAAAAAAAAAATTTACTATCAGGGTACTGCTGCCCACGGGACATGCATCAAATGAAGCTGATAACTCTTTCTCGGAAATGGTGAGAACAGGAAAGAGTTGTGTTGTCACTTTCTTACTTCGAATCGAGGTCAAGAGGGCCGAGTGATAACTTGGAAACTAATTTTAGATATTGCGCCTGATTGAGGCCGGAACTGACCATCCGAATCTGCAAAATAACAGACGTGTGTCCCAACTGCTTTGACTGATGGGGATTTCACTTTCAGCATCGTTTGTTCTTTCGATTTGTGTACATTTATTAACATTCATTGTTAGGAATTAATTTGTAGAAAAAGTATGCAACATTGTTTCTTTTTTTCCCCCTACGATCTTAAAATTACATATTTACAATTCCTGTATTAACAACGAAGCGTAAGTAAGACAACCCGAACTCGTTTTAAATAGTCAATTATTCTCTCTCTCTCTCTCTCCCTCTGAATTTTTTTGAATACTTTCTGAAATTTTTTGACTTTTTCTGAAATTTTTAACTTATTTCATCACATGACTCATAATTTTTTTTCGAGAAAAAGGGATAAAAGATCCATCAGTCTATATCGAGACCTAAGAGCAAAAATAGACACATTTCTGCCTTCAGTGATTTTACTATGAGATTTTGATAGGGATTTCTTTTACATATGTCTATTTAGGAAAGGAAATTTTGGGTACCTTTAAAAGAATATTGTAAGCATTATTAATTTTTATCCCTTCACTTTTGTGGTTGAGTAAGTCATTACTTTTTAAGATCGTGTGTTAAACGTAAAAAAGAAAAGAAGTGAAAATAGGGTTAGGGAATAAGATAACATTTTAGAATGATGTTAATATGGATTAAATTAAGATGAAAAATAGTAAGAATTTAGATTAAGAGATCATTACAGGCACACACATATATAATAATCAGAAAATCAAAGAATCAATACCCCAGATCCAACCATTTGTCTGATTTCGATAGTTTTTGCTTCATTTAAAAAGTTCAAGACCTATAAATATGTCATCGGTTATCGGTTCCCTCCCCCACCACATCTGTTTTTGAAAGACATTTTTAAAATATTTTTTCATCATTATGTATTTATGGGGGAAACTGTCACAACTGTACCGGTTTCGAGCATTTTTTGTTATCATATAAAATGCTCTTGAACAATTGATACGTCACAAATGGTCACCTGTCTGTCCTTTCCTTTATGAGAGATTTCAAAATAAAACTTTGGCAGATCGTCCAGACTTAACTGGACAGATTTAACTTCTTTGTATGCATTTTTAGCACGTCAGGTTAAGTTTTTTTAAAACTAAAAATGGTACTTTCTTTTGTCGTGATAATACGCAATTCTTCAAAATTGATATTTTGTTTGTTAATAATACAATTAATGTTTGGCGAAAATGGTCACCGAAGGTGGCGAGTATGCTTTTGAAATTACAGGGTTTTTTGAAACAGTTGCTCCGATTATTAATGGCTATAACTTTATAGTAAACAACAATAACACATTTAAAAAAGCACTTCATCATAATCTATACATTAGTATATGATTAAGTCTTTTCAAAGCATCTGTAT
Source organism: Argiope argentata (assembly GCA_026289955.1). Taxonomy (NCBI): domain Eukaryota; kingdom Metazoa; phylum Arthropoda; class Arachnida; order Araneae; family Araneidae; genus Argiope; species Argiope argentata. Next base: position 445,149 of record JAOUZG010035618.1, read on the forward strand.
GTTGAACCACAAAAACTCGAGAAATAGTTAACGGATATTGGAAATATTTATACCATTTTGGAGAGAATTTTTTGAGGAAGGTTTTAGTGCGTTCAAGTTTATGAAAATAATATATATATATATATGTATTAAAATCACCTCAAAATTAAAAAGGAAGTTTTATAATTGCAATTTTAAATGTGTCATCAGCGCATGCGTAAAGACCTCAAATTGCGCATGTACAAATAGCAAGAGCTGTGGTATGCACACGTGATTCATTTCTTTGTTTACGTCTTTTTTTTAAACAGCGGTCTAAAAATGTATTATACCCAAGAGATGGAAATCTTACCTTGGTGGGAACACATTAAATGCCAAAAAGCTTCGTTTGTTGAACGATAAGGAAAATGAAGATGAAAGAAACATTCGGTTAGCGAATATCAGAGAAATAATGTCCACACTCAGGGAAGTTTTTTTCTGTACACAACACTCATCTTTCTTTAAATCCAACTGCAACTGAATTGCGGAGTCAGAATGAATCCCCCGAGGAGCGAAATGATCGCCCGTGTTTTGTCTAAGGACAATTTTTTAACCTTTTTAAAATGTTCAGAATTTTTCACACTAAATGTTTTTTACCTATGGGCTATAAAAAATTGTTTTGTGACTATTTTTGATAATTTTTAAATAGATTTTTTGTTTCATGTTGCGTAACTTGTCCATATCATATTGGGTAAAGGCTAGATTTCAATTTAAAGCTAATTTTTCTTAAATGCTATTCCGCGGACAACGCTTTGTGGGTATTTCTAATGTAGAATAAAGCATTACGTTTTTTTTTTTTTTTTTACCATGACAATAATAGCTCTTTACGACTTCGGTTAGTCAACAGATGGCATCGATGCATTATTCCGTTTTACACCAGACATGGCGAAGTCTATTCACTAGACAGACATTTTGCATCTGGGTTTCTGTCTTTTGATTATATACTTTTTTTAATGAAATGTGATGTTCTATCTTAATGTATTCACTGTTTATAACACTGTATGAATGGAAGGATAATTTATAATGTTATCATGCAATGGATGTTGCTCATTTACGTGAATAAATTTTAATTATATCATCTTTTTAAAGTTTAGCCACTTAATTCATTATAATTTTTTGAATAACTCTATTTTTACAATATAAAAATTACGATAAATCTAAGATCACAAATTTAAAGTTATGCGAGAACATTATTATTTTTTAAGTCATTAAGTAGTTTAAATCGATTTGAAAAATGAGTATATTTGAGTATTGAGTTGAAAAATGAGTAATTTTTAATCGCATATTTTTTTTACCTGCTTTTACCAGTATTGCATTATTATTATTATGCATGCTTCTTTGAAACGCATCTGTTTTCAAAGAAGCATGCATAATAATAATAATGCAATACTGGTAAAAGCAGGTAAAAAAAATATGCGATTAAAAAATGCTGATGAATGTTGTCATTTATGCTTTTCATTGCTGACGCGATTTTGAGCTAACCTAACGAAAACACGTTCTCGTATGATTAAAAAAAAAGTCGAGAGAAGTAATTTTACATGCTCTATATCTTCATTATAAAATTCTACGATCTGCATCGACTCTTTTTATCGACATCGTTCTGTAGCTATTTACATGTATGCATAGATCTATTGTAGCAATCGGTGATGTAGGAGTGGGAAAATGCAACCCATTTGCCGAAACTGCCAATCCATGCTCAGTAATGATGCTCCCTTCTCCTTACTACCTGCTTCAAATTTGCCAATACATAACTATTTTCCTCTTTGACATTTAAATCAGAACACAAAAGTCAGTCTCATTGAGTCAAAGTTTTATTATCATGCCAGAATATTATGTTGTTTTTGGGATGAAGTTTTTGGCGGCAACAAAAATCCGTAGGCGAAAAATAAAAATTTTATTATTTACACGAGCATCTCAAAATACTGAATAAGCTTTTCTCTGCATTATTTGATCTAATAATGCCGCTCAAAATTTGAATAATTATCAATTATTACTATGCAATCCGTCGTGGACATTATTTGAAATAGTATGGAAATAGGGGATCCGGTTCCTATATAAAAAACAAATCTCAGTGTGGTCATTCGAAGCATCATTACTTCGACCTAAAAAGCAATGATTGTTATATAATTACCTCTTGTTTTGCTTCCAGTTTGCGTACCAAAGTTTGTAATGTTGTGCTTTAGATCGGATGTTTGTGAAACCTTGCTTTCAATTTGTGTACCAAAGTTTGTAATGATGCGCTTTGGATCGGATGTTTGTGAAACCTTTTGCTGGGAATCCTTTCATTCACGGTTGGCAGTGACTTGGAACTCAATCCCACCCACTTTGGCATTCAAAAGAAGACAAAAATACGATGGATAAGAATAGCGTTGACAGTATTTCTCGGAAGCCAGTGTTTTATGCCCGGCTCGCATTAAGTGGCCCATAAACCATTCTTTATGGATGTGACACTGAAATGTTGTAGGAAGTGTCCGTTGGCTTAAAAAAAACTTTTCAAGAATGCATCGTCACTGCCATCAAGCTATATGGCATTTCCTGGAAAAGAATTAGAACGCTATTTGTAGACCTTGGTGGAAACCGTAAAGAGTGACGATGTATTATTGTCCAATTTAAAATAAATACTCTTTTTGTATGTCGTCGAATGCGATCCAAAAACTTATGATGGCTTTCTTTACCATTTAAATGATGTCTTTGGCTACCAGCTTGTCCACCCTGATTGTTTCTTTTTAGTCTATTAAATATTAATTTGGAACGCATATCATAAAATTTTATCTTATTTGATAAAATTGAATTTAACTGAATGAATCACAACGAGTTATAACGCGTACAAACGAAGAAATGTTAATACTACGAATGAAAACGGAAGTGGAAACCTTACTTCGAAATTATCCAAAGAAGCATTTTTGTTTTAAGTAATACGATTAATAATATTTAATAATGCGATTCGATTTAAATAATACGATAAAAGTGCAAAGTGAATATTTAATAATGCGATGCGATTTAAATAATACGATAAAAGTG
>JAOUZG010035618.1:448194-510694 GCA_026289955.1 Argiope argentata
AAAGTGTAAAGTGAATATTAAATAATGCGATGCGATTTAAATAATACTATGAAAGTGACGATTAATAAAAGTGTAAAAGTGATGGTTTAATAATGCAATACGATCTAAATAATACGATAAAAGTGTGTGTGTTTTTAAAAAAATTTATCTTTAACGTTGGCAAAAGCATGCGATTCGATATTTTGTTGAACGAGTTTGAATTTCATCATAACATTAAATATAGTTACAAATTGTGTATCACATTGAAAAATAATCGTTTAAAATAAAGAAAACATAGATGAAATGAAGCCTTTAAAACGGTTATTTTTTATGCAACAAATCTTTTTTGTGACAACAGTTTTGGAAGGCGTAATCATCAATTTCGTTACATAAGCTATGGCAATGGATAGACCAGTTTTTACCCTCGATTAACCCTTAGCATACCTTGCCGTGTCTGACACGCGCATTGAACTACGGAATTATTAGTTTTAAATCTTAAATTAAGCGACAGAATTAGGCATTTGGAAATGCAAAAATCAAATATGGAAGCTTAAATATCTCAAATGCTTCTTATATTATTATAAGAATAATAGTAAAAAAACAATAAATGTCTAAAATAGAATGTGTTATTTAATTAGGAAGTTAAATAAATTCGTATGCCAAGGGATTAAACTTTGTTTGACACCGATTTCTTAACACTTTGGTGACCGGCAATTTTACACAGAAACTATGTCATGTCACCGGCTACTTTTTTGTAATTGAATATGAAAGTAAAACGTACTAAAAAAACTCCAATGAATTTTGTTGAATTGGAACATCAAAAAGTTCTTAGCCGATACGTTCCGTCATGGTTGAAATTTTTGGAATTTTACTAAAATTCTAATAAAAATATAAATACTAGGAAAAGTAATTTTTCTGTTATAGAGCGGACAAGACTAAACACGATACGCCAAGTTTTTGCAATGTTCTATATCGCCCTCGGTGTTATAAACTGAAACAGATAATGCAAGTGCAATGACGAGTTAACTCGTCACCGGTCAAATACGTTTGGACATGAAAAGACGAGTTAACTCGTCACCGGTCAGCAAAGTGTTAATGACATTAATTTAACATTAAACGAAAACATTTTTTTAAATGTTTTCTGCTGTTGGAATGTCTTTTGATTGAGCCGTAGCCACTGTATTTATTAATTTTCTGCATCTCAATAACACCTTGACTGCTTGGGGATCAGCGATGTCTGATTAGCCTATGGAATTAAGAAAGAGTGTAAGAAATTCAGCGCTGTTGTTAACGTGTTTATTGGCAAAGCGATAAAGTAAGTGCGACTATAAAGACATTCATTGAAGCCATTTGAAACGTTCTTGTGGTGATACTTACATATGGCTGTTGCCATTCGGTAATACGTAATAAAAATAATTTTTCGCTATGTATTTTGTATTATATATTATGAGAGAAAGATACATATAAATTAAATACTAGGCGTGCTGGCGCTAAATAAATACCTATTGTTACTACAATACGTCATAACCTGATCAGTTTTATAATGAAAACTATTTGTCGGGTCGGAAATTAAAATGAATATTTACTGATTTTTAATAAAGAAATAATTTTAAGATAATACAATCCATTTCTATTAAGTTATTGTCTTAACAGACAAATAAAAATCGTTACGGAGGTTTTTATCGAAGCCGACGAAAGCTTATCAAATTTAAAACATTATCATTCTACGGTGTTAAGGAACTAGTGGTTCGAAATAATATCGTCTGAAACGTGAAATGTACATGAACATTCTGTTTTCTAATCAAATAATCTTTTGAGGGAATAAATTATACTTTTTGACAAAATTATTTGTCATACTATATGATGATGCACGTCTTTATCAGAATAAGCAAAAATACGAAATTATTAATAAAAATAGGAAAATTTAAAAAAGGTGGAAACATATTCTTGGCTAATGTCTGCATTACTTACAGGAATATATTTTTTATCAATTGATTAAACTACGATTTGATTAAGTTTTTGCTTATTGCATAAACAATAAAAGTTGGGCCGTTGAGTTGAATATCCGGTTGGAATTCACGTATTGATAGATAGGCAATTAATGAAATTTATGCGTGGGAAAAAGATTTTTTAATAAATAAATGATGTTATTTAGTTAGAAAGTCGTATTAACGAACGTATGCATGGGTAAACACGCAGCTTTAACGGATATGCACGGTTCAGTTATGTTTGATTCGAAGAAAGGGAGAGAGTAATAACGCGAACCGGATATTTCTTGAAAAGAAAATGCAGCTGTACTTTCAAGCCACATTAGCAGAACATGGAAAATTAAACTAATTCATGAGATGACGAAACAATTTAGCTTATAGTATTGATAAGTTAAAAATATAATATAGCTTTAAATAACAATTTATTAAGCTCTAGCTACCTTTGGTGACCAGTTTGTTCATCTAGATAATCGATTTATTTATGGAATGTGTTTTTATAAACATCTTGTTATTTGATGCAATTGAAAAATATATGGATTCAATTGAATCAAGTTTACTACAAATTAGAAATTGTAAATACGAAATAAAAGCACAAAAGAAAGTCCTACTACGGAGTTAATGACAATACCATTTGTAATGATTGACGAGTTAAAATTCCTTCATAGCGTTTAAAAACTTTATTACTTATAGTGTAATGAATTGAAAATATTATTCAAATTCAAAAGAAAATTATAGGAAGGAAAATTATTTTTTAAAGGTAATTTTTTTAAAAAGATAATTGCTTTGGAAGATGTAAATATTTATTTCCTCTCGCAAGTCATAAACATGGGATCTGGCGAAGGTTATATTTTATTTTGCGCACGATTGAACTTTATGCTTGAAATATACTTCTTGATTTCTTCCATATTTTCTTTACTCTTTTTGGAGCAGAGTTACGGTGGGCTAAGATTTCTGCTCGTGAGTCGTAGGGTTTCGGGTGCTAGACCCGATTTCACCGAAGAACCGTCGTGTAAGGGGGTCAGTTGCACTTTAAATCTGTCATGACCAAACGTCCTCCCGCTGGTGAGGTGTGGAGTGGAGAGGGAGGAACCAGCTCAGGTGTCGTCCTCGTCATCTGATTGATCCAAATCGATCCAATTGTTCGGTTCAAAATAACAAGGTCGGTTCCAAAATAGCCCTAATGTTGCTTTACAACGGGACGTTAACACTTTGTTGACCGGTGACGAGTTAACTCGTCTTTTCACGTCCAAACGTTGTTGACCGGTGACGAATTAACTCGTCATTGCACTTGCATTATCTGTTTCAATTTATAACACCGAGGGCGATATAGACCATTGCAGGAACTTGGCGTATCGTGTTTAGTCTTGTCCGCTCTATAACAGAAAAATTACTTTTCCTAGTATTTCCATTTTTATTAGAATTTTAGTAAAATTCCAAACATTTCAACCAGGACGGAACGTATCGGCGAAGAACTTTTTGATGTTCCAATTCAACAAAATTCATTGGAGTTTTTTTAGAACGTTTTACTTCATATTCAATTACAAAAAAGTAGCCGGTGGCATGACATAGTTTCTGTGTAAAATTGCCGGTCACCAAAGTGTTCATATACCTAAACCAAAATTAAACTCTTTGGTGAACGGCGAACTATTTACAGAACATTTCTAATAATATTTTACATTTCGACTAATTAGCTAACGCGAAGCGTTGAATTCAGTTCAGCTGTATTAATGTATAGAATGAAGATTTTGAAATTCGTATGGTGGTTTATTTACATTTGTCTATTGCCATTCGACAATTAGTAATAAAGATTATTTCTGTGCCACGTAAGTCATCGTTATGTAATATGGAATTTTTTGCGTTAAAAAAAAGGATTTGTGTAATTCTTTAATCACTGAAATACTTGTATTCACAATTAGAATAGTATTAGACAGCAGATGGATTACAGCGTCAGGACAATAGGCTCAGGTTTTCGAAGAATCATGTTCGATGCCTATGTATATTACCTATTCTAGGATTAAACATAACTGTGCTCGTTAATGTTAATAAGTTCTTTGCGATTCAGGGAAGCTCAACTTAAAACAGTTGCGTGTATTTATTTTTATGGTGTAATAAATAAGTCCATTATTAAGTGAATAACTATGCATCGATCTGTCTTTTTGACTGCAAAGGGATTAATGGGTTTTAATAGCCTAAAAGGCCTATTATAGGGGCGGGCAAGTTGATTGCCTTAAAGCAGTTTATTAAATTTTTTGGTGTATTAATGACTTTTTTTATGTTGTTGTTCGCATAATATTTATTCTAAGTGCGGATGCTTTTCTTGGACATCTATTATGAACTCTTTCCGTCAAATATGTATTTTTCAACCCCCCACTGTCAACAGAATGTTTGCCTTTCTCTTAACAGCGTAATTCTCGCAAGTGGACCTCAGCCAGATTCACTTCAACCTTGGCTCCAAAGTGCGCATGCACCCCGATGAAATTCGATTGATTATTTTTACAGTTGACTTGGCCCCGTTTCCTCACTCCTGAAAGGAAAAATACATACACACCAGAAAAAAAACGCCAAGGGTAACAAAAAAAGATTAACCCTTTTGGAGAACAGGGTTTTCTTTTTGGGGAGATAAAAGCAAACCGCTCTGACGTTTTTTGGCGCGACTTTCGACAGTTTTGACATGTATACGACCGGGCATCTTTACTAAATGTCCCCATCTTTCAGATTTTACAACCGCAGGGCACATCAGACTGCGTATCACTTTTTCTGGTTTCTTTAGTTTATCTCTTTTTTCGAGGAGTTTGACTTTTTCCTTCGGTTCGAAATTTATTTGGTGTGCGCCACCACAAGTTGGGAACGGTAAATCACCTCCCCGACAGATGGGGGTTTGGTGCTGACAAGGGATGTGCGTTTTTGGGGATCGCCCCGGGCAATTTGTTTCCCAGTGGCTCAAAATAATCTGTAATACAATAATATGTCGCAGCATCGGTTAAACTGTCACTTGTGTGTGGATGCAGTTTTGTTTGTTACAGTTTTGTCTTGGATGAAGTAACTCGGTAACATCCTTACTGGATTGCTCAGAAGAAAACGTGAGAACATGCATATATTTTGTAACTTTTATAAAAGTTCCAGCTTTTTTGTAAGCTTTTACTATGTAGGCATTTTAGCACTTTTAATGCCTAAAAATGTATTTTTAATGCATTTTAACACTTTTAATGCCTAAAAATGTACTTTTAATGCATTTTAACACTGTTAATGCCTAAAAATGTACTTTTAATGCATTTTAACCCCATTTAATGCCTAAATATGTTCTTTTAATGCATTTTAACACTTTTAATGCCCTTTTTCTAAATTGTTAATAAGTTTAACAATTTAGAAAATAGATTAAAATTGGAATTGTATTTAGTTGATAAGGTTTTTACTTGAAATAATCTTTCAATATTTTCTGCAAGCATTTGAGTGTGATGATTTGTCATTTTAAAAATGTTAATTTTAACTAAATATATATATAGTTTTTTTTCTTCTTGTATAAAATTGTTTTATTATAATTAAAATTCTTTTCTTTTTAGGTAAGTTGAATTCCTAACAATAATTTGAAAATCCCAGAAACTTTATAGGAATATTGCGGTATGTTTTTTTTTCCTTATGAAATTTAGTTTGTTCTACATTATTTGATTTTTATGTGTGATTTTAACCTTTCCAATTGTTGTGGTCTTTCTCTTCATTAAAAAAAGCAAATTTTAAATAAAAAGGTTAAAATGAAATCTGCTATGTATATTTCAATGTATCATGTCGGGACAATTTCTTGAACGGTCAAGCACCACGTGCTCGTGCTGGTTAAGTTATATTTTTATTCATTTCAATTGTTTCATTGAATGAGTCACTTTAGTATCGCAAACTATATTTAAAAAATATGTTGCATTTATTGTTTTTAAAAAATATTTTATTTCCTATTTATTTCATTTCATATAATCACGTTCTCAAAATGACATTTATCTAGGTTTTATTTGCTGTAGCCATTAACTTTTTTTAAAAATCAGAGCTTTTATAAATGCAATGGTAACACGTTATTAAAAGCTGATTTTTTTGGGATATTCGTGCAGATAATAAAATTTTTATTTTTCGCCTGCGGATTTTTGTTGACGCCACAAGCCTCATTCTCAAAACAACATCATGTTCTTACATGATAAAAATATGTAAAATATTAGGTTTTGCGATGTATATGCAATTTATTATCTTTCCGAAATAAATCATTTTAAAAGCAACAATATTTAGTTTTTAATTGCTGTAAGTACTACACGCGGAAAGTAAGAAATAGCCGGTGTATTATTCTAAATTCTTCAGTTATTATTTATCATTTCTTTGAAAATTTTTAAAAATGAAAATGTAATAAAATTTCAAAAACTTGATAATAGTCTGAAGAAATATTTTTTCCAGCATTTTTTTTTGTAAGTTTGTTTGAATGGTTGTTTGTTATTTTTAACATTTAACATTTTATGGGTCATCTGGCTAAAGGCGTGAAGAATGTTGTCCGCTTTTTTAAAAACGTGACTGGGTTTAGCAATATCTGTTAATTGGGAATCGAAAGTGGGTTAATTAAAATCCTTAAATATCATAACTATTCATTTATCAAAAAGTAATTATTCTTTTGATTGATTGTTCATAGATTAAAAAACATCAACTAGGAAATTAAATTAAGTAGAAATGAAATAGACATAACTGGATTTTCAATGAAAACAAACTATATTTTTTAGCCAATAAATATAAAATTCCAATATTGTTGCTAACGATTGTATGCTTTTTGTAACTTTTGTTTTGCTACGGTTTTTTTTTTTTTTTTTTTTTCCAAATTTTTCTCTCCATTAGGAATTTAAAAAAATCTTTCTGACTTTTCTCGATACAGTTCTTTTATTGAATTCCTACTTATTTGAGATTAAAGTTTATTGTATGGCAATGCACTTCGTATAATGTTTTAATATATGTTTGTTGTTAATATTTGCAGGAAGCAATTTTTTATAATTCGAATAATTAGCGGTTCATCAAAGTAAGAAAAAATGAAAGTTCTTAGTTTTTGTTATAAAATACCCAACTGCTGAATTGATTTTCTTCAAATTTTGTTTACATTCTTTATTTAAGGATCGATTTTTTTAAATATATATTTTTTTAATTTAAGGATCGAAAAGATGATTTTATAGAAGATTTTATTATAGTAAACTAATCGTTCACTTTTTATAAGTTATAAAAATTGGTATTTTCATTTGCTTTAAAAATTAATGTTGCTTTTTTCTCTTAAGTGAAAATATCATCGGCCTTTATAAAACATTTTTATTTTCTTACCTTCGAATTGCCAGTATTTATTTAAATGTTTTATCATTTTTAGTTAATATTTAGTTACATACGTTATTAGTTAATAAAGTATGTAAAAAAATTAGTTTTCAACTATTTTTTAAAATTGTAACGTTATCTTTGGATTTTCGATGTTTCAATATTTAAAAATTATTTGGTGCAGTAGATGTTTTAATTGAAAATAAAAATAAAAGTTTTGAATGCTACATATTACATAAGTACTTTTTTACGATCACAGTTTTAAATATATATATATATATATATATATATATATATATAAAAAATGCATTTATTATTTTTACGTTTATTATAAGTATTCTTACAACTAAATGAAAATTTTTGCATCTGGAATAATGTCCAATGTTTTAGTTAATTCTAAATATTTACTTATTGAAAGTTTTTAAAAATTTAAGTGATACACAATTTTGAAATCGAAACTCATTAGCTGTGAACTAAAATAAAACAGCTAATTTTGAGGGAAAAAAGATGCGTTTTCATGTTGTTATAAAAATATTCAATGGTTTTGCTTCTACCGGGAAACAGAAATTTCTATTCCACCCGAATTCTTAGCAAGGCACACTGATTGAATTTTCGCGTGGAATCGATTTTGCGAATGCAGAGGACCTTGACCGTTCCGAAGGGACCATCAGTATGTCACTGTGTTAGTGTTAAATTGTGGGCCATCGCGTTGTTACCATGGCAACAGTCTATTGAAGAAGACGAGACGGCGCCGTCTTCTTACCTTGGGCAGAAATTGAGTCTGCGCGTGCCGCCATCTCGTGACAAAAAATATTAAAAACTGCGTCTTTGGAAATAAATATGTTCAATGTCACAAATAAACTAACCTTTGAAATTCATTTCACGAAAATGGACAGTAATTAACTTTTGTTTTTAAGTGATTAAATGTTGCATGTTAATCATTCCGTTATTATTATTATTATTGAATTTATTTGAATTTCTAATTTAAAAACTCTTTTTTTATAAGGGCATTTATATATTTAAAAAATTATGAAATTTAATCATGTAAATATATTTTTTCTGATGTCACAAAGAATCTCGGTTGGTTGGTTGATTTGTTTTTCTGGCACAAAAGCGACTCCTAGCCATGCTGCGCCAATCAGATGGTACAAATAATCTCGGAATGCAAGTAATTGTGTAGTAAATCGGCCCATTACTTCTGCTACTTATGCGTAATATTATTTCTGTTTGTCTGTGAGTATAAAATGATCTTCAAAGAATGATTCGCCACACTGAAGAAAACAGGGATTTGTTTAGATTTTAAGAATATTATCTATAAGAGTAGCTCTACAAATCCATAGTTCTTTTTTCTGTTACTTTTGTGTTTGCACATACCATTTATTTTTATTTTTTGTGTTTTTCTTTTTTATTATTGTATCTGTCCTCGTCCCTAAATTTTTCTTTGTTATTTTTACAATATTTCTCAAAAATTCGTAATTTCAAACAAACTATAAGTATGTTTTTTGTGAATTGGCATAAGTCTTCAGTTTATCTCCAATATCTAGCAAAATTAGATAAAGCCACTTTCCGTTTGAATTTCAAACCGCTCACTGCCTCCATCTTTCTTTAATTCAAAACTAAAATCCCCTATTATTAAATTCTAACCAATAATTGTGTGACGTCTAACAACAGTCACTTTCATTATATCTCCCACTTCATGCTCGTTACACTGTTTAAATAACCAGGTGGTTATAGTTGCAGGGGCATGAAGCGGTGTTGTGTGAGTATAAAATTTAGAAAAGAAAACTGCATACATTTCTTGTGTATACATTTATTTAAATATTTTCTTTTAATTAAACATGAAACTATTTTATATGTTCTTTGTCTTGTATCATTTCGAAAAATGACGGATCACAAATACATCGTGGTATGAAAAATCCATCAGTATAACCATATGAATAATTTTATCGTTTTCCTCCATTTTCTACGAAAATATAAATTTATTTCCCTTAGAAAATTATGGAATTTTGTTCATCTCATTTTTCAAAATTTATCATTTTTTACCTTCATTTATGCAATGATTGAGACTTGAATAGCATGATTAACTCCCTAGAAAGGGCTTCTTATACTTCAGTGGGGGGGCGACATTAAATGGTTACGAATTTTATTTCTCCCTTAGTCCAAATTATACCCATAAATAATCAAATATGCCATTGAATATTCCATTAATCTTACATAAAAAGAAATTAGCTTATATATCTTTATTAAAACTTTTTTAATGTAATGGTCTGAATAAGATGATTTTCATGAATTGTTTCTTTCGTAATATTGGCGGATTTGATAAAAATAAAAACTGGGAATTTTCAACTCATGGTTTCAACCCATAATTTTTGTGATCTTATTTTTATTTATAACTGGGAAGTAGGCATTCATTTTGTGAAAGTATCTATGATTCAGACTGTTATTAAGAGCCTCACTTCCCAATAAACATAAAACTGAGTATGAAAACAAATAGTTAAAATCTAAAATGCACCATTTTTTAGCCATCAATTTAACTAGTTTTAAAAAAAATCAAAAATCTTATATAATAGAAAAAATAGAAAAGAGTCTCATATATACAGATCCAGTATTATATGTATGTGTATGTAATGATCTCTTAATTTAATTCAATTCTTAATTAATTTCTAAATTTTTATTTTTATTTAACCCATATTAACTTCAATCTAAAGTGTTCTTTTATTTCCTGATCTAATGCCATTTTTTAAAAATTTAATTAATGCTACAGGAGCTCTGTTAACCCTTTCAAGGGCCGTGGGAAGTATGCTTCCCACCAGATTTTCCAGTTTTTGTATGAAATTATGTAGATTGGTCGAAGTTTTGACAAATTTTGAAATTAGATAAAAACTGGGATGTTTCAATTCCTTATCTTGCATACATTGATATATCTTGACTTGTTACTTAATTACTAAATTAACCATATTAATAAATTAATAAAAATAAATTTATTTAATAAGTTAAATGAATTACTTTACTTAAGCCATTCTTAATCCTAAAACTATTTTAATATACCATGACTAGAAAGAAATGGCCTTTGAAAGGGTTAAACTGCTTTTATCAACATTTTCACACGTTCCGAGTAAAGGGATAAAAATCTTTCAAGCTAAGCAAATTCTTTTATTATATCTATATTTTCCTTTCCCAAATATTCACGAATGAAATAATCCCTTTCAGAATCTCATGGTATAAAATCACTGGGAAAAAATATTTCGCTCCCTTTTGGCTGTTGCATTTGTTTCGTGATGTGAACAGGCGTCAGTTTCATCGTCGTTTCTTGTACATAAACAGGACCCGACTTAGCCTTGTTGGGTCTCGGGGCAGAAATTTCTTTGGGTCCCCCCCCCTGTCTTTTAATATCAATGTTAAAAAAGTTAATCATATAAGGAAACATAAAATAAATTTTCTATTCCATTTTGCCCTTCCCCCTTTGATGATGGGCCCCGGGGCAACTGCCCCTGCCTTAGTCAGGTTCTGTACATAAATTATGCTTTCGGGAATGAAATAAATAGGAATTTTTAAGTTTCTTCGCTCTTCGGCCATGAAACTGCTTTAAAAATGTTATATATAATAGTATGTATCGAACCAAAACTTACGATTCAAATTCCTTATTATATGAAGATAACGGTAGAATGAATCGTTATACCAAAACCAGTGAAAATTAAGTTATGTATTGTTTCTTAGACCCTGCTGCCATCTATAGATGATAAACGAAATTTTATGTTTTTGAAATTAGCTGACTTTAGTTTCTAATTTTAAACCGATTTATTAGATAAAAATGGGAAGAATGATATGATACCAGGCACTAGACTGTAATTTTAAATACTCCAGGTATTTCATTAAAAAAAGTAGATTTTGTTTAATCTTTTTAATTATCTAGAGAAGATAAATTATCTCTATTTTGTTCGTAGAATTGCATAAATTTAAAAAAAAAACTGATTTCCTCTTAAATGCTTCATTACTTCAACCAATCGGAGAGTAGCTAAACTTTTAACCTTCTTCTCAGCGCTTCCCGCTGACATGCACTTGCGGCTTCTCTTTTTACTCCTCAGCAGACGATTAAGTAGCTTTCCAACCCTTTCGTTCCATCCCGGCATCATCCCCTCGTTGGACATCAGCCAACTCCCCTACCTTTTTACCTGTCCAAGTAATTAATTCACTCATTCTTTCTGTTTTAAAATATCCGCTGACCGCATCATTAAATCTGAGCACTGAAAAAAAAGGAAGAGAAGTGAAAGGGAAAGAAACAGCAGACGATATCGCTTGTTGCTGCCGAATCAGGTCGGATTGTCGAAGAGAAGCCGACAGACGATCCATCACCAGGGATGGCCTTTGGGCGAGAAAACGTGTTCTCTTTCTCTCGGAGGAGAAAGTAGAGGATCCCTTCTTTCCGGTGGTGACCCGTTTTGCATTTCGGACCGTTCCATTCAGCCAGCGGCGTTTTTAATCGAGAAAGTTGGCATATGCACCTGCCGGTCACTTCCGGTACACTTAGAAATGGAACGCTCCGATCACGATCGGGACTGAAAGAGTAAAAGGTCCCCATACATCATGAAAATTTAAATAAGCGTTGTGTTGTTTTTAGTACGTGAAAGCCATAACGATAGGATTTTATGATTTTTAAAATCGAAGAAAAAAGCCCGGGTCATCGCTGAAATTTATCTATCATTTGAAAACTGGAAATGCGTAATCACTATTTGAATATTCGGAATGTGTAATACTTGAATTGACCTTATACCACCTTGCTTGTTTTCAAACGAAGGTACAGCAATGAGCCTCTTTTTTTGTTTTGTAGGAAGAAGTGAGTGAACATTATTAGGATAGGAAAAAAAGTACCAAGATAAAGTATGTCTTTTCGAATAATCATATATTCAGTTAATCACTTTTTAAGTCTTTATTTAAATGTTTCAGATGGATTTTCTGTTCTGTTTGAAAAATTAAGTGTCTGTATAATAATATAATAATAAATCGTAATTATTCGTCAGGTTTTGATGTTTACACTGCTAAAATACAAATGATTTATCTAATAGTATTTTTGACAATTTCTTGGCCTATATATATATATATATATATATATATATATAAAGTCATCAGGCCGGATTTCTCCTTTTTCACTTACATATCGGTTTTTTTATTCATCTTAGTTCCACTATGTCTTTAGGAATAGCAGCATACGCGCTCTTTTAATACATTTGTGTATCTTTCTAATTAATAATGAAAATGGCAATTTATTATATACCTCTTTTAAAATTTTCTATATATATATATATATATATATATATATATATTAAATTCTCTATGTGTGTGCGTGTGTGTGTGTGTGTGTAATATATGCTCAAAATGGCAGCAACTTCCATTATCTCTTTAAAAAGTCTGTCATTTTATAAAACATATTTGGAATATGGGGATAAGTAAATATTAAAAAAGATCGATGCTCTCGAAAAATAACGTTTTCTTTCTCGCATTTCATCTTCTTCCCTTTTATTTTTCTGTTTTTGAAATCATTTCGAAACATTGATTATGGAAATTCAGTCTTAAATCTTCAAAATTTAGGCCTGAAATATCCTCCAACATTACTTACGCAGTCATCAAGAGCATTTTTTGCTGATATATTATATTTAACGTAGCATCAACTAATTATTGACGAATAGTTATTTCCAAAGACTTAATTAGATAAAACAAATATTTTCGAGCATTATTCAAATTTATTATCATGTCAAACTTGTATTGGGGATGAGGTTTTTGGCATCAACAAAAATCCGTAGGCCAAAAATAAAAAAGAAAGAAACTAAACGACAAAGATTAAAATGAAATCTGCTATGCATATCTCAATGTATCGTGTCAGAACATCATTTTTTTGAACGGCCAAGCACCACGTGCTCATGCGAGTTAAATTATACTTTTATTCATTTGAATGGCTTCATCAAATGAGTCACTTTAGTATTGCAAACGATCCAAAGAAAACGTTGTCTCGCATTAATTGTTTTAAAAAAATATCACTTTTCATATTTATTTCCTTTCATATAATCACGTGCTCAAAATGACATTTTTTAAAGTTTTATTTAGGGTGGTAATTAATTTTTTAAAAATTAGAGCTTTTGTAAAAGGGATGACATCACGTTGATTAAAAGCTGATTTTTTTGAAATGCTCGTGCAGATAAAATTTTTATTTTTCGCCTATATATATATATATATATATATATATATATGTATATATATATATAATATCATGTTTTGACATGATAAAAATTTTAATCCGCAGGCGAAAAATAAAAAATTTATTATCTGCACGAGCATTTAAAAAAAAAAATTAGCTTTTAATAACGCATTGCCATCGCATTTACAAAAGCTCTGATTTTTTTTTAAGTCAATGACTAAAGGAAATAAAACCTAGTAAAATGCAATTTTGGGCACGTGATTGTGTGAAATGAAATAAACAGGAAATGGGAGATTTTTTTAAACAATCAATGCGAGACAAAGTTTTTTGGATCGTTTGCAATACTAAAGTGACTCATTCAGTGAAACGATTAAAATGAACAAAAATATGATTTAACTTGCACAAGCCCGTGGTGCTTGGCCGTTCAAGGAATAATTTTCTGACATGATGCATTGAAATATGCATAGCAAATTTCATTTTAATCTTTATTTAGTATATCTTTATTTTTCTTATCTTTATTTTTTCCCTAATTTTCCTAATTAATTCCTAACATTAATTCATAATCACTACTTTAAAGCTTTGGGGTAAAGGCAGTGCCGTAGGAAGGTGAATGCTGTCCTCAACGAATACCAATTCTGAAGAGGGATAAAAAAAATTGCCGATTTTGTGTTAATGCGACTTTTAATGACATAAATAATTTTAAAGGGTCTCTGCAATTCCTAATTGCAGCGAACTGAAGATGAGTAATGCGATAATGTAATAATTTGATATTAATTTTGGTTGAGTGGATTTTATGTGCTTCTTTTGCATCATATGAGAGAAATTTTTTCAAAATAAGAGTAATTAATAATTATGTCAGGGCCATATGATTCCCTTTAGTTTAGCCAGTTTATTAATTGAAAATACTGTAGCTGAGAATGTCTGTTTTTTAGAGTCTCAGTTTTAAAATTTGCAGATTAAAAAGAAATGTTGACATAATTTTGTTGGATTAAAGACGAGAAAAAACTTGCAAGCAACTTGGTTTTCACACAATTTTATTATAACAATAACAAACTGTGCTCTAGGTACTATAACTGTAAAATACTTTTGATATTGTACATTAAACTAGTGTATTAATAACGAATAATATTTTTAAAAAAAAAACATTAAGTCAATTCCTATTAGGTCAGCAAAGAAAATTTTTACTTTAATTACTTTTTATTGAATAATTACAATTAATATAAATAATTTATCAAAAAATTATGAATGTTCGGAAAAATTGAACTCTCTTTCTTCATCTTAACGTGAAAAGTACTGCAATCCTTGCATTTTACCGATTTAGCTACTGTCTGTTTATTTCAGTTTCCTTTAAAAACTCTTTAATCTCTATTTAAAGTATTAAAAGTTAATTCAATTTAATTAATGAATTTATATTTGAAAAAAACTATTATCATCAAGTGTCATCCATTACAAGTTTTTAAAAATGCCTTTGAACTTAAGCAGATGAATAAAAAACATTTTATTAACGGTTGAAAATTTGAACAAGATATATAAGGAGAATGTGAACTAATAGTAGGAATTGAAAAAAACGTCCCCCCCTTTTTTTCAAAGTTGTTAATAAAGCAATTAATATTATTCTCTTTTTATTTAAAATATCGAATGAAAAAAAAGCTCCTTTATTCAATCATATTTTATATTTTGGTAGTTTTATTTATTAATATCTATAGTTTACCAGACAAAATAAGTGATTAAAAATCAAGAAATTTGGAAAATGAATCGGATATCCACGTTTTTAATAACTCTGGCATTGCTGGATTGTCTCATTAGCAAAGTTCGTATGCACAATAAACAGAACTAAAGTAAGACAATTAAAATAGCACGATTTTAATACCAAACAATATGATTGAATTATGGATATAAAGTTGTGTCTAAGGGATTTATCTGAAAACAATTATATTTAATATTTCTAGCTACCCGTTGGGGTCATTTGAGATTACTAGTATATAATAGGATATTGCACTTTTTTTTTCAATTTCTTGAGTTTTAATACTTTTATCTTGTGTGGGAGTATTTTAACAAAGAAAATCATTTAAGATTGATAAATTTAGTGGGAAGTATAATTTATCCTGATTAGAAATCAACTAATTGAAAAAATTTGCAATCGACAGCAACTCTTATTTAATAAATGATCACAAAGTGGACTCTCATTGTTCTGCTGCAATTCAAATGATTGCTTGCTATTCATCTGAATTAAACTTTTCTCTCTGGGAAATGGCTTTTATTTTTATCCCAGTTTAACTGCTGAAAATATCGACTGCCATTCTGAAGAAGGGAAATTTTCTTTTGTTAAAATATCAGCCGTATCATTAAACAAAAAGAAAGCACTGCAGAGAAAATTGCTCCAAAATTGTACCCGCTTCCAATAATAGACGAAGGAAGTGCTCTATTTATTTTGTGATTAGATCCAGTCGCGGTAGAAGGATTGGCTTTTTATCTTTCTGAATCCGGGAGAGTATATATAACTTACCCAACCCTAACATGCAAATTCGAACAGATAATATATTTAAATCTCTTGGAACGAAATTGGATTTTGCCATTCTTCGGTAAGTAGCAGACGAACCGCTCATCAAATCCATTGTGTTGCCAAACAGGCGAAACAAATTGTTCCCTTTTTCTCCGTAATTAGTTTAACGCACGTTTTTCAATCTTTTTTCTTCCCATAATCTTTCAATAAAAGGAGTTTCATCTTTGTTCCATTTCGAACATCTGTCCGCCTAATGTTTTGTTAAGATTTTCACAGTTGTTGAATCGGTGTGTTGTTTTTTTAATGCCTTCCCTAAGAAATTAATAGTCAGGAGTTTAGGTTCCTTTTGTTTTGTTCTTGCTGTGGACGGAATAACCAATGCACCAAACGTTAATGGTTTGATGTATTGAATATTTCAAACCTATTCTTATTTAATTGGTTATAAACTAATATAATTTTATTCAAAGTGTGTTGTCGCTTTTTTCTTTCGTCTGCTGATAACTATCTTCTGATTTGTATGGAAAGAATTATTTTGAATGCATTGGCTGTAAAGTTAATATTCATCCTATTATTTAGCAGCAAAACAAGCATCTGATAAAATAACTTTCAAAGGCGCAGTCCATATGCCTGTTATGTTCCTTAATACACTGTTTGTTCGAAGAAAAATTCTTTTCAGCATGATGTGGGAAATGAGTTTCTGCAGTTACAAAGTTATCAATACCATAATAAAAATGAATGAATCGAATTATCAAAGGAGGCTAGTGAGTGATAAATTTTCTTATTTTGTTTTCTCTCATATTATCAAAAATGCATCATCGAAATTATTTTTTCGCCGTAGACACAAATTGCGCCATAAACTTATGGGGGGGGGGGGGAGAAAAAAAGAGGATGAGTAACGGATTATCTACAAAAGAAAATATTGTCTACCTTCCGATAATACAACTCGTTTCTATTCTTTTTTCTGAAATGCCACTTTTTCCAAGGCTAACGTGTTTCAGGAATCAAGAAAATCAGTTGAATAAAAATTAAATTCTTGGAATTGTTAGGAGGAATGTATAGCTCACAGATAGACGTTTTTCAACTAAAAATCATTTGCTCCAAATTGAAGAAATATCACATCTCTTATATGGTAGAATTTCTCTGTTTATGGCTACCCAAATTGTTGAAATCCGACACATACGCGAGCAAATTTTGGAATTATCTAACATTTTGTCTGGCTTTGTATTATGTGCATTATTTTCACGCCGTATTGAAATGTCTCCCCTATTGACCCTAAGAAAATAAATTCTATATTAAGTTATTCGACTAGTTTCGGAGGAAATTTTTCAACAATAAGAATGGTTTTTTTTATACTTGCGTACATTACCGTCCAACTTTATCGCCAAAATTGAAGTCGTCGCCAATGAGTTGCTAAACCGCCAATTATGACAATCCGGCAATGGTGTAATCCGTTGATCTTTATTGCCAAATTTAATTCCATCGCCAATGAGTTACTAAACCGTTGGCGATGACGGTATAATATGTAAGTACCGGGGCATTTTAAAAATTATTATTAATGTAAGGATAAAATGATAAATAAAACTGATATTTTTTAAATTTATATGTAGTCTTTGAAAAAAAAAATGCATATTTATGTACAAAAATTAGGTTTCTTCTAAAGAAAAAAAAATTACACTTTTCTTTTTAACATTACACATCTACGCACATCTTTAACAAAGCTTAAATAGTAAAGATATCTACATCTTTAACAAAGCTTAAAGTGTAACTATTATCTAAGAATTATATTCAAAAAAATATTTGTTTAATATATGAAATTATCTGCGAAATTTTGGAATTTTTGTCACCAATATTTTTTTAGTTGGTTTTAAATTCACTTTTAGAACATTTAACATCAAATCTGTAATTCATTACATTCTGGATAACATAATGAACCTAATTATTATTTCATTAAGATATCTTTACTACTTTTTGAGATATGACGATAACTCTTACAAAAGCATTTTATGAAAAAACTTGTTCTTCTGAAAATGCATTTCAAGTTTTTAAATGCTTACAAATCATCACTTGCATTTTAATAGTTTGGTATAGTTTGGCTTCAAATTGACATAGAGACACCATATATTGGAAGCAGAAATGTACCTATTATTTGAAACAGCAATAAATAAATAAATAAATAAATAAAAATATGAGTTTTCATGCATCTTCATGTTTTTAACCTTGTCAGATATCTTAACTGCAGTAATCTTCACCTTCAAACAATCGCAATACATATGTCTTAAAGAAAAAACAAACGTTAAAAATATTGAATAATTTTTACCGGCTTCGATTATTTAAAGTAGTAAAACTATAGTAATAGGTAATAATTAATATTAAACAGAATTGTGATATTTTAAAATAAAATGAGCTGCTCATATAAATTGTATTAAATGTATGCAATATTCCTTTCTGGCTAAGTTATTTAAAATATTGTGAACATAAAAACAAAAAATGGTAAACTCCGTTTATTGTACTTGAAAAAGATATCTAAATAATGTATTGCTATCAGGAATAAGTGTTTTTTTAATAGAAACAATATTTTTTTAAATCTAAAAAAATTAAAACATAACTCAGTATTCTATGAAGAACATTAAAATTGTGATCTTAGAATAAATACAAAAATAGAAAATGAATTCCCATTTTCGTCACCTGTCTAAAAATAATGGTTGGTTCCAAAATAGCCTTCATATAACTAACATAACGATTCTTTAAATTTTAAACAAACCTTACCAAAAAATTTACTAGATTCTAAAATTGGCAAAATATGTGTTAGCATCTCGTGACGGCGTGACTTAATTCCAAAGGAATTTCTATCTCTGCATGATCGATGTCTGATTATTGTTTTAATAAATCCAATTTCCTTTTTATTTATCTCGATAGCTAATGGGAAACATATAATCTAATTTTGTTTAATTTATGACGCATAGCTCATTCATCGCGCAAAATTAAGGAAGTATTACGAACGCAGCGTGTCGGAATGGATGTTTAATTCCCCATTTATTAGTTGACTACCGCACAAATCGCCGTTGGTTCTTCAAAATGAGAATGTTGTTGCCACAGAGTGGATGACGTAAGTTATTTAATTCAATTTGTTGGAGCTATTTTTTCCCTCAACCAAGATCGTCGCCTGCGGAAAAGAATCGTAATCGAAATTATTTTTTTTCCGGATAAAATATTTTGCAATCCGCGATTTATGTTGGTACATGAAAGATGATAGCATTTCTTTCCAATGACGATAACGTTTTTTATTTTTTCCTCCAATATTTTTTTATTGATTTCGTCTTTGTGTTTATTATGAAATTACAAAAAAGAAAGTGCATATTTGCAGTTATTAATCATCTTTAGTTGAACAATTTTGATGGATTTGGTAATTGTTCTAGTTTTCTTTTTTCGTTCTGATATTGTCAAGTTATTTTTGTTGAAATTTACAAATGTATGATTTTGAAAATTTTTATGTGCTGCCCTGAAAGAATATTTCGGTGCGTTATTTTAAATGTTATTAAAAAATGTGTGCATGATAGAATTTAAAAATTAATTATCCTTAAAATGAGAACGGATATGAAATAACGAAATCTTAACCTGAATCTGTGATTTAAAAACTTTAATTTTGAGCACGAGGACGACGATTGATTTATGGCTTCGTGTAGGTGAAATATTTCATAAGAAATAAGATGATCACGTGTCTGACATTGGAATTTTTAGTCATTTGTTGATATTACTTGTTGACGTTGTACTTTTGTTGATATTACCATAACAAATTGAAATGATAGCAAAATTAATTTTTTATAAATTGTAAACTGCATTGAAAAAATATTTTAAAAAAGCATTCTCTTATAGATGCAAACTGCATTGAAAAAAAATATTAAAACATTGTCTTGTAAACTGCATTAAAAAACAATAATAAAAAAGTACTGTCTTATAAATGTAAACTACATTAAAAAACGAATAAAAAAGCAATGTCTTATAAAGGTAAACTGAATTAAAAAACAATAATAAAAAAAGCTATCGTTTGTAAATGTAAATTGTATTGAAAAAAAACAATAACAAAAAGAAAGCAATCTCTTATGAAATGTAAACTGAATTGGGGGGGGGGGAAGCAATTTCCTATAAATTGTAAACTGTATTGTTAAAATAACATTAATAAAATAAAACAATCTCATAAATTGTAAACTACTTTGAAAATAATAATAATAAAGCATTGTCCTTCTAATTTGCAAACTGCATTAAAAAATTTAAACAAATAATTTATAATTGTTAAAAATACACAATAGATAGATTTGCTTTTGAAATACATATTTTGTTTAAAAAAAATTGCCTTTTTAAAAGACAAGTCATTAATGAATTAACATTATTTTGAATAAAAATTAAAAATAAACACGAACGTTTTCTGTTTAATATCAGAATTTTTTATATTTCTATCTTAAATAAACTATTATTACAAAAATTACGCAAAAGAAAAATTTTCGTAATTTTAAATTTCTATTGAAATGGAATATTTTGTTTTCACTGTTAATGAGAAATTAAATTTGTAGAATGCTAAATATTTTATTATTAGTGCTAGCTAACTTTTTTTCATTTCGTAATTTTTGACACAATCCCTCTCTCTCTCTCGTTTTAGAATTAAAATTTTATATAAAAAATTAAAATTGAATTAAAAATGGCACATTTCTTTAATGCTATTATATTTTAGTTTCTAAAACTATGTGTTCCTAATACAACATGTGTTACTTGTCACACATTTAGAGCTGGGTACACATTTCAAAACCTTTTTAAATGCTTTGAAAAACAAAAATGCCAAAAGCCATTTTTTGTATGTAGACTCAGCTTGGGAATTTATTCTACCCTGACCTTGAATCTTTGTTGGCACCCACTTTCAGTTCTTCGCATCTTGTTGGGCTTGTGCGCGTGACGACAGAGAAATTTTCTCAAAACAATAGGTCAGTGTTGAGTGTCTGATATTTCTCACTTAAAAAAAAATGCATTTGCTTGGGAATGGACGACTGGCTTTTCCTGCCCAGCAAAAACAGTGATTGTTTCGCTTTTTCCGAGAATCAAATAAATATATAGGAACTGCGTTATTTACGACAAATCCGTTTTATTCATGGAATACAGGATGAATTCTTCGCTCGTAAAATTGAATTGAAGGAATTTTTGAGTTTGTTTTGACGGAGCAGATGGATGCAGGAATGCTCGTTGCATGGAGAAAATGGTGTGTAAATATTTGATAACTTGATAGTGCAGTTTCGTAAATACCAAGTTCGTTGATAACGGTTTTTATTTTTCAAACTGAATAATCTGTCATAAAATTAATGGCAACCACTGCGAGTGGTACCCAAGAAACTTTCTCGCTTACTCTATCATAAACTTATGGTACCAGGAAAAGCCTTACAGGGCATTGGTGTGCAATAGTTACAAAATATTAATTTTTGCCAGGTAATTTAGAATTTTTAGGGGTCATCCTTGGCGAGTTATTTGGCGATTATTCCCTGATATTACTCCCTAATAATTACTGAAAGTTGTTTCTCTAATTGAAATATGGCGCAGAACAACATTTGTGGTTACAAAATTGCACGCCAAATTTGATATTTGAAGTCATTTTATTTTTGAGTTATCGTTTTTACATATTTCTGATGGCACAGACCGACAGATAGTCAACCCGCATTTGAATTTGGTCAGAATTTGTCATTGCTTTTATCTATCTAGTTCTCTTTGTTTTGTATTTATTATATTAATTTATATTGGAACACTCGGACAAACAGACTTCCTCTAATCAGATTCTATTCAAAATTGGACAGATATATTGGTACGAGACCATATACCAAATTTCAACTGTCTAGCTCAAAGCTTTTTTCACTTATCTTTGTGATCGACAAACACATTTTAAAAATGTGTATATCAAACTCATGGAGGTCTAAAACATAGAGATTCCAAAAAATTTCGATTTCGAATTTTTTGATGCTCCGACTTTATGCTTTCGAGAAAGCAAAACGGATCTTCTAGCTTGAAGCTGAAGGCTTATATCTCTACTCTAACAATAAAAATGAATGTGTGATCTATCTCTCTACAAAACAGCTTGACCTTGAGGTATGAAATTTAATACAAATATACTTTGAAGGTAGAGAAAAATCAGTAATTTTTGAAATTTTAACTATAAATTGTATCTATACTTTATATAGTGCACAAAACTGTTTTTCACATCATTCTGATTCATCACCTTTTAAATGAGGTCAGTTTAAATGTCTTCCAAAATTTTCCGAAATTTTAGCAATTTATATTAATATTGAATAGTTTTTAAAAATATGGGGATCTCGCATCAAGGGGCAAAATTTTTACCATATCGTTATAAGCACCTTTATTTCAAAACAAAGCATACGAACTTGCTTTTTTCGCTCTGTTATTTGGCTGAATTCGATTTCTACTGGAGTATTTCTTATTGAACTTTCCTTTTTATTTATTTCAAAATTGTGATTTATTATTGAGGAAATCTGTAATAGGTTCATTTTTTAGAACATAAAATAACATTTTTTTTAAAGCTAGACATTTTAAGCGATTTTTACATTCGATTTTATCTGAAGGGACTGTTTATTAGATTTTGAACTTACTATTATCTAGGAAATCGAAAAAAATATAAAAGTTTGAAAGGAATAAAAGTTTGTTCGAAGATCGCTAAATAGGATTAAAAAGCAATTGTTTCATTTCATTGCGAAACCAATAAATGTTCGAGTTGAATTGTATTTATATTTACCTATCACTTAACAATTGATTCATTTCCTTATTTGCAAGAGAGCAAATTTTATTTTTATTTCCGGCAAGCGACCACCAAAGAAAAAAAATTAAAAATATTTTTTTTTTCGTTCAATACTCTGCTGATGGGCTTTAAAAAAATATTTGAAACAATACAAAAGAGATTATATATAATCTTTGAGTTGAGTTTTTTTGAATAAATTATGCCACATTTTAAACTCAAATAGCGAAAGAATATCAAAAGAGCGAAGAAATATTAATATATCTGGGATGCCATTGACAGCTTCAATTTGATATCTTTATTTTAACCACTTCGCATACAATGACGTGTCTGACACGCGCATCGAATTACTCGATTTTTATTTTCAAGTCTGCAACTAAGCCACATAATTAAGTATTTAAATACGAAAAAATCAATATGAAACGGATTTGGTATCCCAAATTCTCAATATATTATTTAAAAAAATCAAATTAACAATAAATTACCAAAATAGGATGCGTTATCTAATTAGAAAGTTAAATAAATTCGTATGTCAAGTGGTTAATGTTTCAATTTGTCTGATGATGTATACTGAATAAGTAATTACGGAAATTTCTTCATTTCATTCTGTAATATCTTATCGATTAATTTATTACTTTTTATCATCCTATCCTTTTTCAAGATTCGGCTCAAAACAGACTTTATCGTGTTTCATATGTTGAGACATGAATTAAACTTTTCGTTGACTGCTTTCTCTAAGCTGCCTACGCAATACAACCTTCTTTTTAAAATTGCTAAAGCTTGAGAAGAATATCGAAAAATGGATTTTTTTTCTTTACACAATCGAATGCCACATTTAATACAGTTGTATTATTTTGAAATTATATTGATGTGTTCATTTCAATCGAATCAGTTCTTAAGTAAATGTATACCTCTTTTCAAATGTGTTTTTGGAATTTACGATCTAACATCCACTATTATAGCTGTTTCAACCTAAATTTTAAAGCTGTTTCACTTGATATTACAGCTTTTTATTATTGCCGATATTCTATTTTTCCCATTTTCTTAACATTCGAAGTGAGAAAATTTTCTGTTACCGCATTTTTACCCCCACCACACCTCCACCCTTTCATTCCATTCCCCCATCTGATCCAATAGAGCCAGAGCTCTTTTTACTGTAGAAACGGATTGTGGCAGCTTATGATTGCCACCCGATTGAAATGAAATTGAATGTAGTGACGTCATGGTCGATCGCGAGCTTCTGCAACCTGCCGAGCCAGGAGCACGTGGCCCGCTCTCGCACGAAATGTGGGTTACCAGTGCAAGAGGTTGGCGATATTTGCGGAAAACAATGCCAAAAGAGAAAGCTTAATTGGATTTTCGTCGTGGGCGATGCAAGAGTTGATTCTGATGCGTAGTTTTGCAATTACTTTTAATGCTGCGTTTTCCGCGGTTTTTGTTCGTTCTTCTTTTTATCGCTTCCTTTATTATTTTTGATAGAATTTAACTAATTGGTGGAATACATTGTTCGTTATTTTTGAATTGTAAATGGAGCGTCCTTCATATTTATTTCTTTTGGTTTTTCTTATTTTCCTGAATATTCATTTAAAAAAAAAAGGATTTCTGAACTCTTTTTTTTTTACACAATCTTTAGCTGACTATGAAATTCACAGTTTTTATTTATAAATTTGATCGTTTTGAATCATAATATTGTATATCTATTTGTAAGCATTTAAGGATGTAAAACTTAGTCATTTTAGTAAGTTGTTACCTACATTATATCATCAGAACGTCATAATATTAGATATTTGCTTTTCTTATATAACTGAGAAATTTTATAGAAAGGTGAAAATATCTGCATATATGTATTTCACTGCGAAGTATTTTTACTGATACCGTATATATATATATATATATATATATATAATATAATATATGGAATGAAGGTGTGTTCTCCAGCGTATGCTCCAGATATTCGGTTCTTAGCTTTTGCCTGGTTAAATAGAAACAAGAATCACGAATATCACAGAAATTATTTAAGAAATTAATTAAAATTATAACTTATCAAAATTAATTAAAAAATGTCGCAATCATCAAAAATTTTGACCTTTAGATTTCGATGAATTTCTATTGTCTACACATCATTTTAGTCGATAAATATTTTTTTTCTAATTAGATACATTAGAATAAACAAATTTCAGGAGTCAAATGGATGAAATATAGCATGAAAACTATATCGAATAAAAATAAAATGAATTTAAACCCACGATTTGTTAGATAAATCTTTTAAATTTAAAACTCAACTATATTTTAAATGCTCTGTTAGTTTCCACAAAAAAAGTGTCAAAATAAAAAAAATTTTTTAATGTATAAGCGTTTTACTTATATCCACAGAAAATATCGCTTTTTAAAAATTATATCTTTCATTTATTTCGTATTGCTATCTCCTCTAAGTAAAATATTAAATGTATTTTTATTCATTTAGCCTATTTACAATGCATTTTTATCCTATCTAATAAAAATTGTAAACATATTAATTCTCGAGCAATTTTTTTTATGCTTGTGATTAATTTTTAAGAAAATTTGGTAATTCAAGCAAACATTTAAGTTAACATTAGAAAATAAATAATTTTATAATAAGAAAGCGTAAAAAGGATATTTTTAGAATAACAATTTCTGTGGAATTCAGAAAAGAACAAGGGCAAAGTAATACTCTTTAGAAGTTAATTTTGAAAATTTTTAGAGAATTTCTAAATTTAAAATTTAAAATAAAAATGCACTTTGTTGCATTTCATCCAGTTCCAATCTGGTCGAGTTGACACAATGAATTTTTTTTTTTTTCAGTTTTTGACCTTATTCTATTTTTTACATTACCATCTTCAATACCATGTTAAGAAAAGGCGAAATTCAATCAATTTTAGGAAACTTTCGTCTCTTAATTTATCAAAATAGAATTGTCTGGTGTCACGATGATCTTACGTAACGTCAGGCATCTTTCAAAATTAGGCTATATAAGTGGCATTTTTTTTGGATGAAATTTTAAAACTATGTCATATATTCTTTATAGCCCTAAATATAAATATTTAAAAAAAAAAACAGTACAGTTTCTTTTAAAAAGACCTGAGTAAATTATCGTTATTCGTGTTCCATCATTGATTTTTATTTTAGTTTCGTTACTTTTTTTTCTCTTCAAATTTCGGTAAAAGGTTTTCTTATTCCAACCTGGTAATAAGCATAGATATTGCACAAATAAGTTCCCGTGCGTGGAAATGAGTGACTTTAAATGCAAATGTTTGTTGCAAACAAAAACAGCTCTGAAAGGAACCGCCGGACGGACGCCGGGGGAGGATAGAGACGAGCTAAATATGATGAAAGGCACCGCTCTGCGAAACGCAAACATTGAAATCAAAGCACGTTTGTGCTCATGCTGCAGCATTTTTCTTGAAAGAAGTCCAACATCTCAAAAATCGATATCGGAAGGAGATAATAAAGATACTGAAAGTATTCCTTAGGAGAGTTAAAAGTCAGATTTTGTTCACTATTATTTTAAAATGGATGTTTTTTTAAAACAAAAATGCCTTCCAAGTCGTAAAATCGATTTGTTTATTGATATATTTTTTAAAAGAAAACTCGCTCTTGTTTGAAAATAGTTCCCTACTTTTCGAGAAAGAAAAGAGTACTCATTCTGTTCCATCTGCTGTGGACAGGAAAGTAGTAAATTTTTTTTTCTAGTCATCTAGATATAATCATCTTGAATCTAGTCTAAATAAAGCCTTAACTGTTGGATATGAGCTTCAAATTATCGTAATATTTAAGTTAATAATATGAACGTTATAAACTAAAATTAAATTGTTCATTGCCGTTATAATTCGATAGGAATCAAAACCATAAACATTCCTAATCTTTCATGAGTTCATAGTTGAGCCAATCAACGCATCTACACATTACGTTCTTCAATTAAAAAATTATATTTAAGTATACTAAGAAAATAGATATTTAAGGAATTACACCTATTTATTTAGACACTTTTCAGTCTGAGGGAACTAGGCTCTAATCTTGGCTTGAAGTTTCTTAGTGATTTAAACATTCGTTGGTTTTATCCAAATTAATATCCCATTGTGAATCTTTGAGTTGATAAAGTTATTTCAAGGTAGAAAGCATGTAACTTTGATCATTGGTCAGATTTCAAGGATGGCACAAAAACTGACTCACCTTATTTATTATTTAAAAATAATAATAAATAATAAACAAGGAGAGCATTAATTTTATGGCAACCGAGAAGCAGCGTCTATATATATCATCGATTTCTTTTAGCGGAAATCGAAAATTTTGGGGCCCCGAACTTGAGACTCTCCCTTGCTGAAGTTCGAACTATGCTATTTCACAAACATCGATCGTTTCCACACGATCCGATTTAAGAGCTTGGTATATCTGAAAAAAAAAATAATAATAAATAAACAAGAAGAGAATTCATTTTATGGCAACCGAGAAGTATTTTAACATTTTCGTTTTTGATTATTTTTGCTGAAACGTAATATTTAATTAAACGATTCAAGTAATTTTTGTTTTTATTTCCATTTTTGGAAAATCATACAGAAACCAAACATTTTTAATTATTCTCTTATGTATAATATGCTCCTGATGCAATAACAAAAATTTATTTGCTCCAATTCGTTTGGAGTTGCGACAGCATTTTTATTATTTTCTTCCTCAAATTCAAGAAACCATTATTTTTAGAAAATTAATTCTAACTATTAAAATCTATACTGTGTGAATTAAATTATGTATTTTAACAATAACTGTTATAGCTTTGATAAAATGAATGTAGTATTTTTTGGCATTGTTTTCTAATTTCATATTTTTAAGATATACATATTTTTACACATATCGGGGAAAACTTTTAATACATTTTTCTAAAGTAAAATTTTACGTATTATTTGATGTAATCTTTTTTTGTTACTGATTACATTAGATTCAAATATGTGAAGAAAATATTTCCCGAAGCACAAATTTTAAATATCAAATTGAGTGTTTAGTATTCTATAACTTGCTTTTATTAAACGGATTTGTTCGAGCTTGTATATCGTTAAAAAAATTTCCCCCAAAAATGTTGATATGGAAAATGAATTTTCTACTGGAAAATGAACGTTTTCTGAATAGATCCTATTTTTTTAATAATGAAAATAAAAAAAATACTGCCTGTAAAATTCCAACAACTAATGTTTTATGAAAATGGTATCAAGATATCTCAGAATCTGCTGCTTCGTAGAATACATATCCAACCCGTTATTCGCGAGCTAAATCTAAAATCGACCGACATTCACAATCGCCAAACGAGGACGATTCTTCGCCAAGCAAGGCAACCTCTGCGAGTAGGAAGAAGTGATCTCAATGAGTGACTGCCTAGAGAACAGCATCACTTGTGCTCGGGGAAAAGTGCATCCATGTTTTATATGCGCGTTTAAGTTGATCGTGAGTGAATACTAATTAGCCTTACTGATTCGCGAACTTGGTCGTGAGCCGCCGAACATCTTCGTTTTCGTTGTCAATTCTCGCATGAGGACTGTCATGCGGAAAATAGCCGGGAAGGACTCGGAGTAAACAAGCAACACTAGCTCGCTGGATTTTTATTAAAAAAACAGTCGGTCGATAATATCGCCATGGCGATTCCAGAAGAAGGAACGACTGTGTGCAATGGAACGGCGCATCCAACGTAAGTTCATCCATGTTCTAATGTTTATGTGTCTGTTGTTTGGGGGGTACATGTGTGTTATTAACATCCTGAGAAGAGTTAGAGGCCATTATAAATTAAAAAGAAGCTAGCTGCCTCTGGAAACCGTTAGATGTTCCAATGCCACGGTTCCGATGGTATAAGGGGATTGTTTATCTGTAGTTACCCCACTCCATTTTAATTAATATTGCTTTTATATTACGGGTTGTACCTTGGCATCTGCTTGAAGTATCCACGCAAATACTCGTGGTTTAACGAGTATTTGCGTTGATACTTCAAATTACTGTAGATTACTCCGTGGAATTGAAATTTTGTTCCTAATCAGAAATATCCAATTTGATTTTAATGATATATAATTTCTTGAAATTGTTATTGTTATAAAAGCAGGTGACCTTTGATTTTCAAAAGTGTTGATTAGACGAGTAAAAGGATATTCCTGTTAAGGATCTATTAATGTCAAGGTCTTTTTTTAAAAAAACTCTGGTCTTATTTCCTTAGAGTTAATAATAAGTATTATTATTAAAAATCGCTGTGAATATTTTTTGAAAGATATTTCTTTGCAGTTTATATTAATAATAATGTTATCTGGTTACTAGTTATTGCCATATATCTTGATGTAGTATAAAATTTGCTTTCCATAGTTTACCATTCCAAAGACTATTCCATTTTTATTAATTTTTATTTAATTTATAGATAGTGCTATTATTTATTGCATTTGTATTCTATTACATCACGAGTTTTCACATATTCAAAATATCCTGCTTTTGGTTTGCAATATGTGGAAGATATTTTTAAAACTATTTATTAATTAATTCTTTTAGCTATCATGTGAGTTTTATTTCACTTACACTATTTTTTACTATACGACTACTTTTTTGAGAACGATATGACTACTTCCTATAGAATGAAATACGGCTACAATTTTTTATTAATATGTTGATCTGCAATTAATGTATTGTACTGTAAATTAGTTTTGTACATTTATGATGATGGCATATAGCTCAATCCTTAATTTTTTTAAATTAGTTAATTATTTTTGAGTCTACACGTCATGGATAAAGTATAGTTGCTTTTCGGTATGACAAATTTTACATCAATAAGTGACAATTTGCAATTTGAATTGCAATTTTAGTAAAAACTCAAACATATTCGTTAATTTCATGAATTTTAAAATATTTTGAGGCCAAATCGAAATCAAAGGGGGAAAAAATACGATTATTCGTGCTTTACTCAATACCATTCTCAAACAGCAAATTAATGTAGTTAACTAATTTTTTTTCTCGTTCATACGCAATAAATTTACATTAGTTGAAGTAAAAAAAATAAATGTGATTATTGAATTAAAAAAAAATTAGTCATTTCATTGAAACATAATTTTATATTACACATACTGTTTTTCACGAGCATATTCACCATCGATAAATTTTTGCGATACAATTTAGATAAGTATTTTCTGTAGAAAAAGAACATTTTTCATCAATATTGGGAATTTTAACTATTAGATTGGCAGAATTCTAGATTGGGGGGTACATGTGTGCTTCATTTATCATTTTATAATGTAATTACAATGCTTCATTTATCATTTTATAATGTAATATTTTTAACAAATCATCTCTCTTAAAAAGCTACAGTTACTTACATGAAGAGAAATTCCTGTGAACTTGCACATATATTGTGAGATTATTATCTCTATTTTTGCTTCATTTTGGTAAACGTTCGTTGACATCGGCTTTCCATTTTCACGTGAGCTGCCAGGGACTCGAGATGTGTATTTATTTCAGTTGGGGGAATATCGGCGCGCGTGGATGGCAAAACCCCATTCGTTCTCGCATTTGCTCGCTTTTCGGCAAGACTCCAGGAGTTGAACGATCTGTGCGGGCGTTCAGTTTCGAATGATGTTGAAGAAGGGAACGGGTACCAAAGGACTGGAAATAAAGAAAGTGTAAGGTTAAACACTAAGTAGCAAAAAATTGTTTAAAATCTTTTTTCTGTCGCTGAATTTCGGGCGTAGACTGGAAACTTAAATCCATTCTTTTGGTTATACTTTTTGGTGTGGAATTTTTGAAGAGAATTTAATCGTAGTTCGAAAAACCATTTCTTAGCTGTTGACTCGATTCTTTTCTGGAAATGTTCAAGTTCCATTTTGTTTTGCAGCATTTTTTTTAATAGATTGCTTCAATGTATCCAAAAGAAATGTGGGCAATAAAAAGTTTCATGTGCCATGAATTTTTATCGAAAACGATTTGTTTTGATATTCCCTAACCTTGAAATGATGTCAGAATTAGAATGTCATGATTTTATCTTTATGATCCTTATTATTTTTAGGAATATGAGCTAGATTAATCTGGTGCATTAAGAGAAGAAAAATCATGTGCCTTAAGTAAAGACGAATTTATACATCCTTTACAATACTTACTTTCATATGCATAGCTGAATATGACATAATTAAATGTAAATGAATTGGATCGAAAATTTTAACTATGCAAAGAGAGGGAATTCTTTATTAACTTTATTCTAATATGTAATAGAATACAGTACTAAACGATAAATTTTGCATGTATGTATAATAAAATGCATATTGTAATCCAATATTTTTAAAGGACTAAAACTGAAATATTTTTCATCGTTATTTTGTTAAGATGGCTCTAGGCGCTCTTTAGATCTGCATAATGATAAAATTAGTGCTTGTTTTTAGCTCTTGGATAATCTAGTTTTGTAAAAATTCTGTTGTACATGAAGTATTAAAAATAGATTAAGAATAGAGTAGACTTGTAAATAATAATAGAGTGAAACATATTAATTATGGCGAACCCTGCATTCAAATGTGAATAACAGTAAAACCTCTATACATATAGTAGTTTCGTTTTCTAAAGCAGATTTGAATTTTTTAAAAAAAAGTCCTTCCACGAATCATGGCCGGTAAATGTTCGATTTTTTTTTAAAGAAAGAAACGAATTTGCTATCCACTTTTTAGAATATTTTAATTAAAATCTCCTCGAATTTCTTAGAAATTTTTTTGTTATATTTGTTTTTTTTGTGGAAGTACTATGTTTCAAAAAAGTCGAAAAATTATTGGTTACGAAACCGTTTGTT
The DNA here is from genome assembly GCA_026289955.1 of Argiope argentata. Lineage (NCBI taxonomy): Eukaryota > Metazoa > Arthropoda > Arachnida > Araneae > Araneidae > Argiope > Argiope argentata. The sequence goes on from JAOUZG010035618.1 coordinate 479,755, forward strand.
GAAGTTAATGTTATTTTTTTATTGTTATTATTATGAAATCGTCACATGTTCGTGCAAAATATAATAATCCTTTTGTTCTCGAAATGAAATCACGAAATTTCAATTGCAGGAAATTACACCTCAATATAAAATGTTCAGTAAATTAAGCAACATTATCTAAGGTGAAAAGCTGTCATCGTCTTTTTAGAATTTTACAATACATTCAGATTTGTTAATTTTCCCCTCTTGACATAGATAGTAAATTTTATATATTTAAAAAAGAATTTTTTAATAAAGATCACCGAATCAATTTTATATTTTTAATCTGCAGTTGATGTTTTAAATTCAGTGGAAGAAATAATACAGAATATAATCATATACTTACTGGATTTTTTAATGAAAATTTTTTGTATCCTAACTACGCTAACTAATATTTTCGGATTCTATTTATATGCTTAAATGTGATCACTCTCGAGTATTCCGATCCGCTATGAATCACACGGAAAATTCTGAACTCGGAAGAACAGCAGTAGTGAAAAGTGTGGTTGAGCGCTAAGAATCATTACTGGTTGGAGTACAACCCACCCCGTAGGAAGCACATCCCATCATTGGAGGGGATAGACAACCATACATCATTTCTCTATCCACCTGGATGATGAGAACCAAACACCGTAAAATGAACCTCTCATCCTTTTATTTGAATCCCCCCCCAGTAAAGAGGTCCATGCAAATAAAGGATTACCAAAGTATTTTTTATTACCTTTTTTGAGGTGCAATCCTAATGTTGACATAGTTTGTATTTCCAAGAAACAAATACAAATTCCTATTAATAGCAAAATTTACCGTGTCCATAACACCGAGAAAATTGTTCAAAAACACATTACTCATAATCACAAGATGTTAATTGAAGACTTAATTGGCTGTTAATCCAACTTATTAATATTAAAATATGCAATAAAACCTCCGAAATCGCTTGAAGTGAACCCAAATTTCCTTTACAACCCTACACAAAAACAGAAGATAAGGAGGATAATTTGCATGAAGTGATCTTCAAGAGCTGTTTTGAATTTTTAAAAGGTGGTAAATATCCTCAAAAAATAATCCAGGACAGCCCTTATTGCTTATCTCAATACATTCTTGAATTTTTTAATAAAATAAATTTAACATTTTGCTACTTAAAGAGGTAATTGTAGATAAGGAGACTTGTTTTCGTCTGTCAGTATTGTAATCGGTCGGATTCTGAGGTATAAAAAGACCTGCTTGATTTGATCTGACAGCTCTCCACCCTGTACCGAGTGCAAAGTTTCCCCGTTCATCATTTTTTTTCAATCTTCTCTTTCATTCGGATTTTTTTTTGACATAACTATTAAAAGAGTTGCTATGCGATGATAAAAACAGCTGCAAGGTGTGTTTCTGTTTTGCTGGTTTTACTCAATTTTGAGTGTGATGTGAGCAACTTTTGAACATATTGATGGATTTCATGTTGTATTTACGCATCAATGAAGGATCTATTTATCTTTTTATTTTTATCTGAGAATGCTAAGAGATGATAAGCATCTAAATATCATTGATCTAAATACTTGTTTACTACGTTTAACTTTATTTTTTCAATTTAAAGCGAAAATTTATTATTATTTTTTCTATCAAAGCCTTTTATTCAATATTTAAATTCCTCTGTATTGAAATTGCTGTGTTCTATCCAGAAGGCCAGATTTTTTAATTAAAACCAAAAAATCGTGCAGAGGTGGGTTAAAAGAGCTTTGAATACAATCCAGAACATATAACAATATTATGTCCTAATTATTAAAAACACACACACACACTAAGAAATAAACCTAAACATTTATTTTATTATTACTTTTATTATTATTTATTTCATGATCAAACCAGATGGTAAGAGCATGTATTCATTCATATTCGCACTATTGAAGTGGGCAATTTGTATGTACAAAAAATCTTTATAAAAAATGTAGGGTTTATTATAATTTTAAAGCAAAACAAGATCCGTCCCCCCACCTCCCATTCCTTTGTTGAAAGTGAAATGAGTATAGTTAAATTAAGCACGACCATAAAATAAATCTTTTTGCAATTAAAACTTGGAGAGTCTGTCATTGTACAAATTAAATATACAAAAATAGGATTAACTCGTTATTCGCCTCTATATTTGAACCTGCCTGGTCAAGGGAAATAATTGATTATTTTTACATGTATACGTGTGAAATATATATGATTCATGCAGCTTGAACAAATGCATTATCTGGGAAACGCACTTTCTTCGCGTGGTAATTAACGGGTTAATGTTACTACACGAGTTTAGAGTATGATATAAGTTGGATAGATGAAGACCCTGTGCAAGGTAAACTTTTGGAAAACTAAATTTTACTGAACTTTTGTTTTATTATTTTCTAATAAATAGGAAAATCAAGGATAATTAAAAACACTTAATCCAAATCTGAAAATAAAAAAAAAATAATTGAATGATATTGTTTGATCCTATTCATTGGTCAATTGACTTATTCCAATAACGGAATTTGATTGTAAGATTTTTTTTCCTTAGTCAGAGAATTTAAGTGGTTCACAGTTGTGGTCACAGCATTTTTTTAACTGTGGTCTTTCGAGACAAAATCAAGATTCTCGTTTTGTCCGTAATTTCCAGCTAATGGTTTCCTGTTGAATAGATAAGAAACCTGTTTCCCATTCGTCTTAATGTGGCAATGAAATCCAAGTGTGAAACCCAAGACGAGGATGTTTGCTGTCATTCAGTGTAATCCTTGGGGATTCGCATATTTTTATAAACCTCTTAACGACACGTGGCTTCCTTTTTTTTTTCTTTCCCCCAAAATAAATAGTGCAACTTTTTATGGTAATTAAATTTGCTACATTGTTTAACTCTACGAAGAACCATTAGATTATGTTTTTAAGAATTCAGGGAATTCAAGAATTATTTTACTTATTGAGTGTCATTTTGAACATATTTTTTCTTTTGATTCAAGTTTAATAGAAATGAAATTTAGAAGAATTTGTTTTTAACACTAGATTTACGGGTGTCGGTCGTATACCTATTTTTACAGAAATCCGTCTTTTTGACGGGTAAATTAAAATGCAAATTTTTGTAAGTATTTTTATTTTAAAGAAACTGTTTTTTATTCACAGTTCTCTTCAATACATTTTGTACATGTAAACTATTTTGGATGCACACTTTCCACATACATACTTGTTACATTTAATGCAAATGTTATTTGACCTATTTTTTTTTCTATACATAACCCAATTTGACAAGATGCTCGCACATTTCGATTTTGAACATCAGACAATGAATTGCAACTTGTATTTTGTTCGTCGCGATGGTCACTGCTTAGTTCTTCAGGTAATTGACAAATAAAATTATTCCGATATATTTTTACTCCAGTGGTTTGCAAGGTTTGTAAATAATAAGTCCAGACATATGACTCGTACACTTATTGTACACAGCCATTATTATTTTTTTTTTTTTTCATTTTTGTTATTTCGCAAGATTTGAAGCATTTGGTGGTAAATTAAGTAGCCCGTCAATTTGACGGATTTTCGTAAAAATAGGTATAGAACATATATAGAAATAATAAAATGTAGATCTTTCGGCGGATCAAATGGAAAAATATATATTCAATACATTATATCTTTAAAAACTAATATGTAATATCTGAAGAATAATATTTACATGTTCGAAATTTTAAGGCATGAAATTGGAAACCCGTCAAATTGACTAGTTCCGTAAATCTAGTGTTAAAATACCAAAAGATTATTAATATAACTTTTTTTTCTACTCATAAATAGTTACCTTCCAAGAGACTTATCAGTTACTGCCAAATTTGAAGTTGTTTTTCGGCCAGCGGCTAAATTACTGGCATCGTAATGGAATGAGACTATTCTGTTATTTATATGAATAAAAATGTTTTTTTGTTACAATTTTAAATTCATTTGTTATTAAGCATCGGATTATGCTAAATCATTTCATGTGATCTCAGAATCGCAGGGACGAAATTGAAATTGTGTGCCGTATCTACTAATAATAAATATGAATGTATATGTCTCTAGATTTAAAAAAAAACGTAAGCTTTAGATAGATAGGTTTGTTAGCTATAGATAGAAAACACTGTTTATCTGTAGCTACCAAGCTTGACATTTGTTTATTTCGAAGGGCAAAAATGTGCACTACAGAGCGATTTCTTTTCAATTTTAATTTACTAAAGCTAAATATTGGTCTTTTCCGTGATAATCTCAAAAAAAAAAAAAAAAAAATTTTTTTTTTGCACAATGTTGGCTTTTGCATATGTTTAAACAGCTTTCTGTATCAATTTATCTGTCGAATACATTTCCCATGAAATTTGATTTTTTCAAAAAACCTTTTCTTGTTACCCAATAACAGATGCCATTGTCGAAATTGAAACCATTTTCATTGTCTCGTAGGATATTTAATTACGTGGTTTTTTCCACTGTTGAAAAGCCAAAGAAAAAGCTTTATTTCTGGTGCCTGCGTAGTTAACGTGGGAAATAAGAAACTGCACTTGCAAAAACCGCGGATAGTTATCTAAACAATTACTTTTTTGTTAGGAGTATGGTTTCTTGGAATTTGAATCTAAAGATTTTTCAAACACTTAACGAATATAGCAAGTCAAATGAATTGACAAAACATCAAAACAATAGTATAGAAACAAACACGGCTTTGAGGTCCATCTCAAATATTTTCTTCATAGAATCATGGGAGCACCAGGTTATCCATAAGAGATTTATTTAAAAATAAACCAAACCAATATTTCTGTTGAATCAATTGGCCATCAAAGAAGGTTAGTCGGACATAATTGTACTTGTTTTACTGTGCACTGTAATGCCACTGACGGAAATATAAATAGTGAATTCTTAAAATTAAATGGCCGCGACGTATTTTATTTCTGTCACTTGATGATACTCCAATGACACTTACTTTCAATTTTTATTTTGATCGCATTTGTTTCATTTACTAAATCACATGTTGAAACTGTTTAAAACAACTTTATATAAAGTTTTAAAAAATGGTATTAGACTTTGTCTTAATAGTTTATCTGGTTGCTATAGGAGAGTTAAACTTCACGTGACTCTTTTTCACAGATTTGCCTGTTTTATTTTAAATATACTTTTTGAAGTAATTCATGTTAACGTTTATATAGAATTGAGAATGATCATGAGGTTATATCTTCTGACAGCAATTTAATGTTCCAAATTAATGCAGCTGTGAAAAATTAAAAGTGTGGCGTTAGTCGAACTATATACCCCAAATATGAAGACAATTTGAATATTTTCATGCATAATAATTTCATCTGTGTAGTTCTCTATAACTCTTCAAAAATATGTTTGGAAATAAAGGAATTTAAAAAATTGTGGTAAAGTACAAAATTTTAACATTGTCGTGCAAAGAAATGCCTTAAATATACTTATTTCAAAATGAATATACGTTTTATATTTAAAAAAATGAATTTAAAGGGGAATTACACAAAAATAAGATTGGTATATAGGAAAGATAAAATTTTTAATTTTAAGTTGTATAAATTCCTTTCCCCCGCGTTTCTGTGGAGGGCGTAAGCAAGAGAAATATAGGTTAATTTCTCAGTCTGAAATCAGTTCTGTCATGTAACATTTGTTTTGCAAGGGTTTTAGCATTCTTGCCTTCATATGAGCAATTGGCTCGATCGTTACTTTCACACAAGTGATAATCTTTTTAAAAATATATTAAGATAAAAAAAAACTAAGTTTAAAAAATGAATTAGTTCGAAATAAATATCAATTATAATGTTTTTAAAGAAAAAAAAGAATAATAAAAATTAAATGTGCAAACACATATTCATGTCATATTAATTTTGGCTGTAAGCTGTTTTAAAAGTATTTCTGTTTAAATAATTTCCGTTATCTGTAACATTTAAAAAAACAATCGTATTTCTAATTTAATATTTAATTTTTGAATTAAATATTACTATCGTATATAATTTTTATAGTATAGAAAATATCGGGAACTGTTATTTCTCATCTTAGATAATAAATATGCAAAATGTGATTTATTATTTAAGTTTAAAAGGGGTCATTAACCATAATGATTTTTATTTATTTTTATTCTAAATTATTTAAAAAGATATTTGAATCGAACAGTCGTGGATGACTATATGATGACCTCTCTGATTTCTTTCTTTTCTTGTTTAATTCCCCCCAATTTATAATGCAAATTCAATACAGAAACTTTAATTTTATGATTGTTTTCGAACAACACTAATAAAACCGTGGTTAAATTCATATAAAAATATTCTACACAAACGCAAGTTTTTTTTTAAAAAAATGGAATGTACGCAACAATTTTTGAATCATCACCGACAATTGGCAGCTTTTGATTCACTCACTTCATAAAGAATTTCCTTTGTGAGGCCATTATTATCTCCGGGATATTTCGAAAATAACCTTCGAATGCATTACCCAATGCTGATATCGGCTGCCAAATTCGATTATTGCTATCACTTCTTCTCATCCCTACGCAGATGTCGAAGTGCGGCTCTGCATTGCGCAACTCGGTTGCTCTCCGGAGTCTAGACTAAACAATGCTTTGGCAAGCACAATTTTTCACACGATCCGCGTTTTTCAGCGGCGAGGATACCTCCGCTGCAGCTCCGACCTTTACTTCCATTGCTGGCACCTTGTTGAGTGTGTAACAGGTTGCCGTTCCTTTTAGGAGTCACCTGAAGATTGTTTGTTCCTCCAGGAACATTTTCCGTGAAACTTTTTCTTTGGAACAAAGCCATTAGTGACATCTGTAATTGTGCAAGTTCTGAGTAGTTGACGGTTTTATACGATGAAAATGAATTTTAGATTGGAAGATGGGATTTCTATATTAAGTGGTAGTGGTTTATGAATCTATTTAATCTCCTAATTGCTTGATGTTATCAGTTTAACCCATTCACTGCCAGAGAAATATGCAGGCACTTAATTTTACAGCAGTTTCTGCGAGATATCTCGTGAATGGGATAAGATGTTTTGTCTGTTCATTGAGGGAAGTAGAAATCTGACCAGGTGGTTACCAGAAATCGAACAGAGAGCTGCCACATTGCCTCTCCATTAAAAATATTAATCTTTTTGCCAACAAAATGAATCTTTAAAAAATACAATTTATATTATTTCAAAAATATAAATATTTTTCTCAATTGTATTTGTTGATTTTCCTGTCTGTTTCATTACATTAATTTTGTTATTATATTACTAATTAATACAGATTTTCAGCTTAGATAAGATTTAATGTAAAAGTGAATACTTGATAACCATAAAATAAATTAATAAAAGCCAATTTAAAATAAATCATTAACGTGCTAATTGTTAAACATATGGTGAAATGTAAAATTTAATTGACCATTAAATTAAAAGGCTCTTATTTTTCACTACTTAAACAAATAGCAGTGGCGAATTTGGCAAATCCACCATTGCTTAGAAAGGAATATGAATCGTGAAATGCATCGAAATTATAAAGCGACAGTGATCATCTGGCTGTAAGGTTTTACCTTTCGTCGGTAGCCAAATTTGGTTTTTGCGCCAACAAACCCTCCATGCTTTTTTACTTAGAGAACTAAAGTTCTAAATCCTGATTTCGTCCAAGGTTCGTTTTATATTTGGCTTTGTGCTCCTACCTGTTGGTATGGTACATAACATAACGCCATCCTGTGCCCCCGGTGCCTATAACACTAAGTTCTTTAACCAGTTTGATGAGCTCAAGATGGAAGGAGGGGGGGGGAGAAATGAAACTAAAATGTTAAAAGAAAGAGACAACAAACCACCCAAGTATCCCCAAAGAAAATCCCATTGTTGTCAAATCCTACACGGCTTTTTCAATTTTTGGTGAATTAATAACTGGATGGAGGGGACAAGAATGTTTAAACTAATGGTAACTATGGGTTGGATGAACTTACGAGGAAATAAGATTACTGTTGGTATGGTACAGAAATTTGGAGAGTGAGTTGTTAGCTTGGATATCATTTAAACCTTGATTCAAAAAACATCGATTAGCTCAGGAGTAACCCTCGTATCGTCAAAATAAAATCGCCAATTCTTAATTTACTCGCCATTTACATTATCCCTTAGTCCAATATTGACTGCAATACAGCTAAAGTAAATTGTTGCTAAATTATAAGTTGAACATGCTTGTTAACTGATAGAATTGTTAGGAGTGACTTTCACTTACAGTGGGCTATGCATTCCAGTTTGCCTAAAGCTGTAATCCTTTGAAACATCAGAATCAGATTTAGATCAGTTTATCCCTGATGTTAATGGCGATAAATATTTCTAAAACAGGCGTTAGTGATTACGTTTGAATATAGAAAAAAAGTATATTGTATTATTTCATAAAATTTTTTCCAAATCCTCTTCCTTCTCGTTATTCTAAAAATACCATTTTTGTATGGTCCGTATTTTTATCCGTTAGGGTTCATCGCGCTTTGCTAAGCGGGCAGTTCTTTGTATTGCGTCCAAGATACGGAGGCGGGGTCAGTGGCCAGTAGATGTCCAGTGTTCCACTCGCACGGTTTCCCACCGCAAATGGCTACCCTTTGTGTCAGTGAGCCGAGTTTTGAAAAGAGAAATGAGTTGGTGGGACGATTCTCAATACCGATTATAAAAATGCTCGAACGTTTTCCTTTCATTTCCGCATTGCCTTTTTTTTAAAGTAGAAGACGTGCTTACATTCGTCAAGAAAGGAAACATTCCTTATATTGTTTAAAAACAACGATGCTTATAAAAACAGTTGGTATTGTTCAGTATTTTTACAAGCGACAACTCGTGTTTTTGCCATTGAAAACAGTCGTTTTCCTTTAATGTACTAAACTACTTCTGCCAAGGATGAAACCAACTCGATTTTATTCTTTAAAGACAACTTTGTTTAAAGACATTTATTACAAGATATTACAAAATAAAAATTACGAACATTGGCCAGTACTTTTTCATTTTACATTAAATGATTAATAGTTCTAAGGATTAATAACGCCTTAGGCCCACTGAAATCGCCATTATGTTTTCCCCCCTTCTCATAGACCAAAATTAAGTTAATAAAATTAAATAAATGACAATAATGAAGATATTTGTAATTTCAATTTAGAAATTGATTCATGAAAATTTTTTGAGTATTTAATTTGAAATTATCTCTTGTATTTTTCACTAATGTCGAAATCATTTATCTGTTGTACAGTTAACTTCAGCAAATGATCATTTCCATAGTAATTTCACTCACATCGAAAGATTGACAGCTGTAAATGTAATGTTTCACAAATTTATCATTTATGTGAATAATATTCGCTTAATAGCGTGGTTTAAGTGATAAATTCATTGTCGGCCTTTTTCATCTGATTAATTAAAAAATATTAAGTTGGGGAAAAAGAAATTCATTATTATTTTACAGCCATCCACTGTAAAAATGGATTTCTTTCCATTATTTTCCATTTCTTCCCATATTTTCTTTCCATGTGGAAATATGGAAAAAAGAAATCCATTATTTTCTCGGTAGATGGCTGTAAAATAATAATAGATTTCATTTACCCCAGCCTAATATTTTTTAGTAATCTGTTGTATTGTTAACCAGTCAATCTATCCATCAACAATATTGCATAAGGATTACCCTTATTATAGCCATGGTTTTAATTTTATAAATTTAAGTAAGAAGCAGACGCTTACTAAAATATATGCCGTTAATTCAGTTTTTATCTGCTATTACCTTCTGTAAATTTGCTCCAAATTTTTATTTTGACCATCATCTGCTGCTTCTTTGGCATATCTTTAAGTTAGCACTGAAGATGACTTTTCGTCAAATATAGGCCATCACTATAGAACAGCTATTAATGGATGAAATCTCGATTTCAGCTTTGAAGATTTGGGAAGAGAGGGGAGGACTGTTGCCTGGTTCCATGTAATTTCCTCCATCCCTGTTGGTCGCAAACACTTCGTGCCCCTTATTCGCACAAAGTGACCATCATTTTTACGATTTCTTCGCAAAATTGCCCAGCATTCAGAGTATCTAGCAACTTCTTCGTTACATTAGTGTGAAAGTTTGGTTTGCAGGAATTCACCATTCTGAGTCATCATCATTGCTTGACCATATTTAAAATACTAGCTATCCACCTCCCCCCACAAAAAAATGTAATATGGATGTCGAGTCGACAACCACTTGCCCTTACAGACATATTTTGATGACTTGGCAGTGAATTTGTTAGCAAACGAAACTTTCAAATACTTTTTTGAATTTCAGATATATCTCGGTTTGGAGTGAAAACACGATATACTTCCAGAAGCATCCTTACTCTGACAAAAACTCCTGTCTGTCATTGTCATGCTTAAAATTTTTATTTTAGACTATCATTAGTTGCCTTTTTGGCATATTTTTAAGTTACCGTTAAAGACTATCCTTTCGTCAAATGGAGACCCATACGGTAGAGTAGCTGTTGTTGAAGATAAAATCTCGTCCTCAGTTTGGGAGATGATTTGACAGTTGATGCAAATGGTACTCAAACTCTATAAATTCATTCAGGAATAAACATCGCTTGCCCGTTATTAACAGAACGGCTAACATTGTTACAATTTCTTCACAATATTAGGAACATGTATGGCAATACTGACATGAAGGTTTTATAGAGTGGTCATCATCATGGCTGGATAATATTCAAAATACTAAATATATCCCCCCCCCCAAAAAATGTCTCATTGTATAACTTCAAAACGGAATATTAATCATGTAAAATTTTGATTAACAAGCAGTTTTAAATATTCTTCTAGAAGCATCCTTACCCTGTCAAAATCTTCTGTCTGTCACTATCGTGCTTAAAATTTTTGTCTTAGACTATCATAAGTTGCTTTTTTGGCATATTTTTAAGTTGTCGTTAAAGACCATCTTTTTGTCAAATGGAGACCGGCACGATAGAGTTGTTGCTATTGAAGATAAAATATCGTCCTCAGTTTGGGAGATGATTTGAGAGTTGATGCAAATGGTACTCAAACACTATAAATTCATTCAGGAACAAAAGTCCCTTACCTGTTATTAGTACAAAACGACCAGCATTGTAACAATTTCTTCACAATATTTGCCCAATATTTAGAATATCATGGAACACATATGACAATACTGACATGAAAGTTTAGAGAATGGTCATCATCATGCCTGGATAATATTCAAAATACTAAATATATTCCCCCAAAAGTCTCATTATATAACTTCAAAACGGAATATTAATCGTGTAAACTTGTGATTAACAAGCAGTTTTGAATATTAAATTTATATTATTTCAAATCCTAGACTAAGAGCATTGTCGAGCTTAAAATTTTTGTTTGACTATCATTAGTTGCTTTATTGGCATATTTCTAAGTTGCCGTTTAAAGACCATCTTTTTGTCAAATGGAGGCCGGCACGATCGAGTAGTTGTTATTGAAGAAAAAATCTCGTCCTCAGTTTGGGGGATTATTTGAGAGTTGATGCAGATGGTACTCAAACACTATAAATTTATTCAGGAATAAATATTGCTTGTCCATTATTAGCACAAAACCACCAACATTGTTACAATTTCTTCACGATATTGCCCAATATTTAGAATATCAAGGAACACATATGACAATGCTGGCATGAAAGTTTGGAGAGTGGTCATCATCATGGCTGGATAATATTCAAAATACTAAATCTATCCCCCGAAAAGTCTCATTTTATAACTTCAAAACGGAATATTAATCGTGTAAACTTTTGATTAACGAGCAGTTTTGAACATTAAATTTATATTATATCAAATCCTGGACTAAGAGCATCGTAGCCTATCCGTGTTAATCGGGAGCGTGGCGCTTTAATATAGAACTAACCTGCTGAGTTCTTGGTTTTGTTATGCAGATTCCATCTGTGGTTGGCGACCACAAGCCTCACACATCCAGGTGCGTGCCTGGCGATGCCATTTTAATCTGTCCGCGCTGGTGTGTGTGTGACTTTCTCTTCATTCACCGCGGCAGACGATTCTTCCCGGGAGGGTTGCGAAACAGGTGTAGAGAGTAGTGGTTGTCTTATTTACCTTTTCCATCGGGTGGTGATGTCACATACCTTTACTTAATACGACTTCCTTATTGGTGCCCAGGTACCCTTCCCCATGCCAGCGGCATTGTTTTCGCTTCGTGAGACAGCTGTTGCCTCACTGCAAATAAATTTCTGATCGAACACAATCGAATCCGTGTCAAGAGATGTGTGCTTTCTTTTCTGGGGTTACGATTTTTATTTGGATTTAATGATTTAAAATGAATCACTTTTATTTGTTTTGTAGGATTTGCGAGTTTAAAATTTATTTTCTTGAAAGTGTGTTTCTAGGACATTTAATTTTGATATATCGAACTTTTCACTCAGTGAAGCAAAAATCTACACCGGCATAGTTATTGTTGTAAGAACACTCGAACTTTGAGTAAAATTTTGAATAGAATATTGGGTGGTTTTAAAGTGAATATCAGGCCTTAAAACAAACTTTTTTTTATTTAAATTTCAATTTAAATTACATTTACATTGAATGTAGGGTTAACTCAGATGGGTTTTTTTTCTTTGAAAATTCGAAACCGATTTGTGTTGAAGTACTCATCAAGATGACTGACGATTTCTTCCTCATACATTGATCAGAATTTCTGGGGTAATTGATGGAAAAGTTAGCTTTAATCTTGGTACTCATGTTCAGTAGCTCAAATATTAAGTAGAGGTACATGTGTACAATATCTCTGAAGGTAGTGAATAAAATACTCTATGTTCAACCTTGTCTTCAGTAACTTTGCAAGATCCCCTGACTATTCCGATGTTGCTATCGGGGGGGGGGATATCAGACGAGCATTCGTATTTCTAAATTACCATTATAGCTTGTTTTATTTACGAATGTGCTAATCAATGCATTAGAGGCATTAGAAATTTCCATATACTATTTGTTTATTTCCCAATTTAAAGAAACGTGTTTCAAGTTCATATACAACACTTATTTTATGTATATCTTAAAATTTTATTTACATTAATTGCTTTTAAGCATTTTTATTTAGAAATCATTAAAAAAATGCCTTGTTTTTGATATGTTTCTCTGCATCAACTTTTCGATATATGAATTAAATTTCTGTTTAAAGTGGAATTTATTTGTGGTAATTTAACTTTAAAAAAAACTTCACTTTTCATGTTTACAATGGTGGATTTGTCCTAGGATTTCTGAATGAAGCCTTACTCAAAGAGGTCGATTTTTTTTAAAAAAAACATATAATAATGTAATAATCAAACTTGTGTAATTGTCACATAAACTTGTTGTTGTTTCTTATGACACTTGCCCATGGACAAGCCCCTTCTGATACAGTAGTAGATTTAAGCGGAAAGGGGCGTCTCTCGCTTTTGAAGTAGCGCCAACTAGGGCCAAGAGTACGACTTAGCTACACACTCACCACATTTGCTTACACAGTCCGTTTTAACAGGGGGGGGCAGTCACATCTCACAGATAGCACACAGAACAACCATGCCCGAACCGGGACTCCCAGAACACGAGAAAGTCGCGCTACCTCTGAGCCAGAAAGCCGGCATATAAACTTGTTAACAGATTAAAAAGCATAATACGACTTTGTTTAATTTAATTATTATATTACTGATACACATAGTGTCTTTTTGCATTTAATTCTATATAAACGCGGAAATCTTGCTTTCATTCATGAGACATGGTAAATAAATAAAAATATATACATTTTCACGTGTTTTATTATTATATAACCAAAGAATAATTGATTTGATAAATTTAAAAATGCATTGAAATGTGAATTTAATTTGCCCGTTTTATTAAAATAGAGACTCGTTATAGGCTGCATTACTTAGGCTGCAAAGTACCCGAAACACCATTTCTTGTTTATGTTAAAAACCTTCACGGATTCCTTTTCACAATCCACATAATATTGCCAAGTCTCATTTAAAGTACTATGTACTGTTAAAACAAATGTAATTCGTAAATAATCAGAATTAGAGTGCATTTGTTTATGAACCATGGTCAAGGTTCGCCTCCATTTATGTCCACTATCTGTTCAGTAGCTTGTGCACGCTTGCACGATCATTACGAAAAGAGACGGCGACACAATATACTTGAAGAAGTAGCGTCCATCTGAGCAGTCATGATGGTGATGTGGAAGCGTCAGTGAAAAGTGTCTGTCGTCGCTTGAGTCATGCTCATGAGATAGAGAAGAAGAAAAATAGTGAAACCAGAGAGATCTGGAGCATTTGAAGGTTACCAGATGCGAGTGACACAATAGGCGGGTGGATGGAATAGTTACACTCTTCACCATGAAAGTGGGCAGTATGAGTTAATAAAGATGTAACGACTCGCGTATGCAAATGCTTTTATGAAATCCTCCTTTTTGATTCTCGTCGCTTTTAGGTTTTGTATTTCTTTGCTTTTAACATAATAATGCGTATGGACTGGCATATTTGCTGTCTGCAAATTGACTGAAGTTAACATGTATGATGAAAAAAAAATCATACATAACGCTTTATAGATAGTAGCCTAAAATTACTGCATAGTTTGGTATATAAATAGGAATGGTATCTTTTAGGTTTGTAGGTGTTTAGTCAAAAAGAGCCTTCAAAATTTTTTAATTACTTTCTTTCTAGACTATACATGTAGGAGCTCCTACTGACAAATTTCGGTATTTTTGGCGATAGGCCCTCCTCTCTCTCTCTCTCTTTTTCAACTTAGTTTCACATTTAACGCATTTTTAACATGTTAATTATTTATTTTACCTCAATATTTATTATATTGTGAATGTGTATTTTGAGTATAGATTGATAGACTTCCACTTTGTAAACAGCATTACTAAAGCAGGTGTTTGGCTTTAAACCGCACAAAACAAAGTGGAACCTAACTGGTATAAAAAATGATCAAATATTAATATTATTCTAATATTTAATTATTCATAGACTTTGTATTGTTTTTAAAATTATTTATTTAGCAACTACGGAAATAAAGGTGTTTTTTTTTTAACTTGGCCGCTTGACGGCTCTAGGCAGCTGCCTAGTCGAAAGACCGGCAGTGAATATTAACTAATCTTGGATGTAGTTATTCTGATTTGATTCTAGAAGTTTCAGTTGTATTTTTTACTCGAAGGAAATTATATAAATACACTAATTTTTAAAATAAATCTGCAACCCACCCAAGTCCGAATTTCAGTACTTAGGTATTTGACTGTCGATCTTTATCGCCAAATTTAAAGGCGTCGCCAATAAGTTGCTACCAATAATGACAAAATGTCATTATTTAAAACATTGTTCTAACCCTAACTGACGTCTGCCATTTTGTTGGTTCCGTTGACATCGATGGTTTATTGCCAAATTTAAATCCGTCGCCAATAAGTTACTAAGCCGTTGGCATCGACGGTCTAATACATAAGTATCTGAACTTTCTACTGCGTATGAAACTCGCATATTTTTATGGAACATTAGATGTTCTGCAAATGGTAATTAAACGAAATAAAATTTTCTCATGAATATTGAATTTATCCTACACAATTACTGCCCCTCAACCATAGTTATTATCTAACTCGTTATGTTAAATATCCAGCATAAATCTCTCATCCAATATTTTTGGCAATAAACTCCTGAACTAAAACATTCTACTTCGCGCTAACATTGTTCGAAACTATAAAGTACCGAATTAGCACGATGTACTCCATTATCAATTCAATTTACACCTCTCCTGCACACATCCTCTGTGTTGTGGTCTGCTGGTATCAGAATTTCATTTGCCGTAATGGGATTTGGTTGTTACCACCTTGCCTCTTTTCTTGTAAACTGCCCATGGAACATAGTAACAGATATAAAACCTAATCGATTACTCTCTGCGTGAAGCCTAATTCGATTTCTAGCTTGGGAGAATTTTGGCACGGATGAAATGTCGCCAAAGGAGCTTCTTTTTTCCTGCAAAAATTTATAACTCGATTTGTTGGTAGAGTGGATAGTAAAGAGGACAAAGGGGAGAAAGAGAGAGAGAGAAAAAAAAAATGTTGACTCTTCTCCCTGTCTCGTATGACGCGGATGTTTGCAGACTCAATCTTTTCTTTCTCTACTGGGGAGTGCCCTTAAAAGTAAACACTGGAGAGACTCTAATCCGGCTTCAGTTTTCATGAGTTTGCTGTTTTATTTTACTTTTAAAAAAAAGTTTTTTCATAGTTATATGAACATTGAGATGACTAGTCTTGTTAGTTCGTCCCTCGTGTGCCTTATTTTGTTGATCCCACCGTACTATCTGATATGTTATCAATGACTCATTTGGTGTGAAATCTTTAAGAAATATATGAGAAGGCCATTGTTCATGGAGTTGTTGCTTAGTGAAATTGATTAGAGCAGTCACTGCTGTCATAGGAGTAACGTGTCTTCCCCGTCATCTGGGGTTGCCGGTTCGGGCAAGGTTGTTCTGTGTTCTATCTTTATGGTGTGTGAATGTCCCCCCCCTGTAAAAAGGGGCTCTGCGAGTGAATGTGATGAGTGAATAGCAAAAGCCGTACTCTTGGCCCTAGTTGGCGCTACTACAAAAACAAGAGGCCAGGATAACCTGGTTGGCATAGCATTGGGCACGTACTCCTTAGGTTACGAGTTCGAAACTGACCAGCCAAAAGATTCCTGGAGTGTGTGGCGGCTGACGCTCGTTAAATCTGTCGTGGTCGCAAAGTCTTCCATGTCGAGAGTAATACCACCGGGGGGGGGGGTACTGGGTCATAGATGATCGTTCTCTGTTCCAAGTCTAAATTACAATCTGAGATGAGTGAATGAATATGCATGAATGAAGTCCGTCCCTAAAAAGGGTTGTGGCTTGTGTGTAGCTAAGTCGTACTCTTGGTCCTAGATAGCGCTACTTGTAAAATAAGAGACGCTCCTCTCGACTTAAATCTGCTGCTGTATCAGCAAGGGGTTTGTCTATGGCAAGTGCCATTAGTTACAACAACTCACGAAAACAAGAGACCCTGATTAGGCTTAAATTGCGGACTACTTCAGCTAGCTCGTCATTGGCAAGCGCCATAAGAAACAATATTTATTCACTTCCCTAAAATGGCGGATTGTGTGATTAAAACATTGTTGGTAAAGCTCCTTTGCAATTAGTAAATTAGTAAAGCACTTTTTTTTTCATATTACATAAATTTTGTATGCATATAGCTTTGCTATCTATGCACGCATATAGAAATGCGTTTAGCTGTTAATTAATAGCTAATAATTATTTTTCTGGCAGCAAAAAGTAGAATGAGCTATAGCGGCTGTTATGGGAGACACTTCATTAATCGTTTTTGTAACGGTTCGCTAATCTCTAAATTTGATGTAGATTTTTTTTTCCACTTTGATAGTTTATATAAACAAGAAAAAATATTGCGCCATTCTGTTGCTCTTATTTTTCTTATCAGCTTTGAATGAAATTTGTCTTTTTTTTAATCATTTGAGATAAATATTATCTCTCTAACTTCAGACCTACATTCCTCCGATATTTTTTCCTAGAGCGAAAATAGGTTGAAAATTCTTTGTGAAAGATCGATTTTTTTAAATTAAAAAGTCATTCGTCTATTTATTTAACCATATATCTAGATAAAAATAGTGTATTAGTTAAATAATAATCAGCGATAACTGTGCTACCAAAATTCTCTCGCAAACTTGAATACATAATTATTAGTTTTTCCGCGATTATTATACACCACATGCCATTGTTTAACGATAGTTTAATGAACTATCTGATTAATTTTACAAGAAAAATGTGTGAAGTTTTTGCTATTCATTTGATGTCTAAAAAGGAAAATGGAATTATCATATTTGAGGTGAATATTGAAGAAAAGCAAATAAAGCATCCATAAAGGGTTCCTCCCACCCCCATCGAATTCACCTTTTCTGATTGACAGATAATTTTCGAATTAAAATAAATAGCCAAACCGAATCTAAAGTCAAATATGCAAAAAAAAGTATGTTACATAAATAAATAAACATTAAAAAATGTTAGATAAATGCTTATATAACATTTTTATATTTATTTATTTAAAAAAATGGATTGTCAATAAAGAAATAAAAATAAGTTATGCTATTAAAGGGTTTTTTTTTCTTCCAAAATTAGTGCAAAATGTTATGAGCAATAAGAGCCTTGACATATTTACTGAAAGTTAAAATGTGCTGTCACTTCTATTAACTACCGCATGCGATAGTTATAAAATGCAGTCTAATTTGGAATCATACGAAAAAATTTCAAATTATCTGTAGTTTATTGGCATCATTATGAAAATAGGGGGCTCGATGAATCATACAAAAATCTTGTTCTTTATACGTCCATATTTATTTTTGAAAGTATTTGATTTATTTTATGTCAGTGACATTTTTCGAATTTCCAATTATATAAATAAAATTTATTTTTAAAATTTAAAAAGTGTAGCTTTGAGAGAATGGAATTTTTAACAGAACTGTCATCGGGGCCTGACTAAGGCAGGAGCATACGGTGCAGTTGCCTCAGGCCCCCAGATAAGTGGGCCCCCCAAATCGAATAGACATTTTATTTAACGTTTTATTCTTTAATGAATGTTCTTCATTATTAAAGTAGTGAAGAAGTGGGGGGCTCCAAAAAAGTTTTCGCCCTGGGCCCTAATTAGGCTAAGTCGGGCCCTGACTGTTATCTTAAGGAGAAATAAATTCTAATATTAAATTTCTTAAATGGGAGCATTGTGCTTTTGCAACACTTAATCCTTCAACTTTTTTCAATAATCGTGCTTTCAATAAATTTGCCAAACATCTCTTTTTAAATTGAATTTCTTTTTCTCAACATTTATGGCTCAATTTTTTTATTTATTTGCTAATTAATTTTAGAAACACGATAAAATTCTTCTTCCGCAATTTTTTCCCCATCCCTGAAAAAAGTAACGAGCAGAGAAAGAAAAAAAAAAGAGAAAAATGACAAAATCCCTTCAAAAGTACCGCGATTCCATCTGCTCTATTCTCTTATCCGTTGTGCGCGCGTTCGCAGTTGTTTCCCTCTGAGCCCGGTGCATCCATTCCATCTCGAAATAGATATGAGAGGAGTTGTGGACTTTCCCCGTTCAGGTAGATGGGCATGTTTGTTGCGGTGACTCAGCGCTCAGGTATGAAACGCTTGTCGTGTCGTGGACGATCTTTTCCCCTTGTTAGAAACGCTCTCGCGCGCCATTTTGTACCTGCTGCTTTTCTTCCGGCTCTCAGTTGTTCTTTTCCCCCTTTTTTTCTCCCTTTCTTTCTGCAACCGTGAGATTGTACGAGTATTCGCAAGAGTTTCTGCGTGCAAATTAGATTTTATTAATTCATTGGATAAATTGGTTTTTAAAACGAATTTCTCGAATGAAAGTTGAGTCAAATTATTGATAAGTAGCACTTAAAAAAATCTGGATGAAATACTTGATGAAAAGAGGAGATATAAACAATGTTATATAACAGTGAGATCTAGAGGCTTGTTATATTCTTTGTCTTATCATATTTGGTATAATTAAGTGATGTATATTATTTTAAGCAAACCACAGTCCTCCGAACCAACTACTTGAACAGACTTTGTCAAGATTTATTTTATTTGGAAACACTATTCCTAGTTAAGTCATCAATGACCACTTGTTCATTTCCTCCTCCCCCCTTTTGAGAGAGAGCGAAAGTGACGGAGATCTCAAATACCATTTCACTTTCACAATACATTCTTTATGGAGAAGAAATCTTGTCTGAACCCCCCATCCCATGTAATGTTCTGATTTCACGAATTTTTATTTATTTGAGACTTTATGAATGGGCAACTGCTCCGTCACTATATATACTACATTTTACATTTTTTACTTCATTACATTACTACATTTTTTAATAGTGGGGTTGATTTTGCGAATTGACTCTGCCATTTTGCATACGTTATTAACTAATTAGTAGAATTCCTTATGTTTAGTTTATCAATTAGTCGAGAGTAATACCACTAGGGGTACTGGGTCAGATGTGATCGTTCTCTGTTTCAGTTCTAAATTACGATCTGAGATGAATAAATGGATTCGCATGAATGAAGTCTGTATAAAGGGTTGTGACGTGTGTGTATCTAAGCCGTACTCTTGGTACTAGATGGCGCTACTTGTAAAACAAAGAGACGCATTACTTAGGCTTAAATCATCTGCTGAACACATCACCGGAGGCTTGTTTAAGGCAAGTGCCATTAGTCACAACAACACATATCAATCTATACATAGTATAAAATGGTCTCCTGAAAGCGCGCGAATGTTGAAACCACAAAAACTCAGGAAGTAGTTAACGGATATTGGAGATATTTATACCATTTTGTAGAGCATTTATTGGAGAAGTTTACAATACATTAAAATCGTACCAAAAATAAATAGGGAAGTTTTATAATTGCGATTTTAATTTATCCACACATGCACGAAAACCTCAAACTGCGCGTAATCAAATAGCAAGAGCTGTGGTATGCATATACAATACATTTCTTAAAGTCTGGTTTTAAACAGCGATTCAAATCTCACTATGATTGCCAAGGGTCATATCATATTTTTACCTTGGTAACAGTCTAGATATTTCTGAATGTGAGCTGTAAAAAATTTTGTAGCTATTTTTGAGCTAATTTTTCTTCTTGGGTGATATTCAACGGGCAACGCCGTGTGGGTACTAGCACACGGTGTTGTGCTAGTACACACATACTTGGTATTTCAAAATGAAGTTCAACAAAATTAGTTAGCTATATTAAACAATTTCTATTAATCATTTGCGCTAAAACCGAATGCCTAGTTATCATTTGAATTTCATAATGCCCTGAAGTTTAGAACCCCCCCCCCTTCCATCTATATGTTAAAAGATGAAAATTAAATAGAGGTGATGGATACTAATACCATTTACAGTAAATTTCATTAGGTATAATTGTGGTAGGTTGCACTTATGAGCAATTCTTATATAGCATATTGTATAACAATTTGTATTAACCGCTTGTATATACTATATCATCGATGTCGTGGCATAACGAAAATAAATCGCGCCTATAGCATAATAAGGTTATATCGCCCTTTGTCATCATTGATGGTTGAGAAAAACCTGATTAAGCCTTGCAACAAAGCATTTTCCTCCCTTTTTTTGGTCACTCATCGTATATAATTGTTCATCTTTTTTTTATTTTTTATTATTATTATTATGACAGCCAGAGTATCTGCGTCATCCGATTTTAAGAACACCGATAAACATTTAATATATTCTTTTTTATTTGCTAATGAATCAATATAAATTAGTCTGTTGTAGAAATTTTAGTCTTCAATTCGAGTTTTTATATAAAGTGCTGTTTTTTAAAATTACAAAGAAGTGACTTAAAAAAAACTTTGTAATTTAATATCACTTTTAAAGGAAATTTATGGCATTTTAAATTATATTTTAATAAATAAATCCTGAAGCACATGATATATATAATCGGATCTTGTTTTAATATATATCTAAATCTAAACCGATTCATAAGCAATTTATATTACTGCTATGATGCATTAAAGGCAAAATACCTTTCATTCCTACTCCAAATGTTTTTAAAAAATCGTATAATTTAAATTAACCATTTTAGTTTAACGAAACTGCAGCGTGAATATTTCGTTTTAATGTGGAGATAAATTAAAGATCGATTCATTTATATACCGCTTAATATAATTGTTAGTTTTAAGTTCGTAGATGTTATTTTTACTATACATATCATTACACGTAAACTTTATCGTTATTATGAAGCAGAATATAAAGTTTTGTTCATTCTACTTTTATTCTGGTCTTTTTTCTTATTTAAAAATTTTCATCTCAAAGGTTTCACTGCTTTTATTTATTTGACTAAACATTTACAATCTGGAATACCGTTTGATATGTGGCGCCATCTATTTTCTAATAATATTATGAATTTCTATCGTTTCAAATATTTGAAAGTTTTAAAGTTATTTCCCATTTTTTAAACTTTTTGCTTTTGGAGAGTTTATTGGGGAAATCTATGTTTTTGTGATAGAACAGAAATATTAATTTTAAAATTGAAACTTTCCATTTATAAATGTCAGCCAGTTTTTCAATATTGACACGGTTTTTATTTTGTTTTGACTTCGATAAAATAATTGTATTGCTATGATTCTATGACACGTCTATTTAAGTTATCGAATTTTTTTTAATTAAAAGAAAAGAAATTTGTGCATGGGAAAAAATACTGAAGTCATAATATAAATTTTGATTTTCAACTAATTTTAAAACTATAATCATATCGATATTTCTGTTAACTATTTTAAATTTTCTGATTTCATTCCTGTAAGGTAAGATAAGTAAATCCCTTTTGTAAATTCAAACTGTAGTTATCACAGTACACCCAATTCAGCTAAAATATTTCGTTTTTCTCGCTATCCCTAGGAGCACACAAATATTGTACAATATTGATCAACATTCGCAATATTGTTTAATATTGTGGAATATTGTTTGATATATAATATCGCACGATATTGTACAATATTATACTACAGGATGTGATACCTGGGGTTTGTACTAAGTAAATACAAATTATTTTTAAGTGAATTAAGGAGCAGAATTGGAGGAGAATTGGTGAAGGAATTGAATTAAGGAGCAGAATTGGGGAGTAAATACAAATTATTTTTAAGTGAATTAAAGAGCAGAAATAAAGAGAGCATTATAACATTTAACGTAGCAACAAATTTGATAAATTTAGGTTAATACATAATTTAGTCTTTTAGGTGCGGAACCTTCCTTCATTCGAAATTCCGACAGTCCCTATTTGCATAAGTATGCCGAATCTGACCATTTGTCACCCTTAACAGGTTGGTGGCCACGTGGGCTGCCTGTCACACCCAAGGGCGTCTGCCGGCAGAGGTGTGAAATATGAAGCGTCTCCGATTGAATATGGATGCCTGCTGTGGAATGCTTTTATGGGGATGACTGCTTCAGATAAGGAGGCTCGATTGCAACTGTAAATAAAACTGTCGTAAATAAGATAAAAGTCTGCTGGGATTCACTCCCCTTAGGTTGTTGTCCTATCCGGGAAGAGTGATAGTCTCGAACTGTAGTTAATGTTTTTTAGGGATGTTCCGTCTGGGGAGGATGGAATTTTTTGTCACCCCTTGCAAGTTACTGCCTACATAGTCTGGACGTTACACCCAAATATTAGTTTTATGTGAATGAACTTCACCTTATTTCATTCTGCGCATTAGAAGGGTTAAAGGGGTAATTTATAAAGTTGCTTAATTTCGTGCGAGTTTTCAGGCTGAAAAATTAGGCTTCAGTTTTGCTTCTTGATTTGATGTGATTTGATTCAAAAGTTACAATCCCGTTTTTATATATACCATGAAATTAGATAAATTAGTTTTTGTGTTTATGAATTTTTTAGCTGCATTGTACTTGGTTAAACGGAATGTATCATTTCTGACTAACCGCTTAACACTTAACTACCGTGGTCACCGGTGACCGGCGACGCAGCAAATAATAAAAGTGAATAATGATTATAAATATGGATACTGATAAAAATTTTCAATACCATTGTTATTACAATGGTTTGAAGAAATTATTGCAATATAGGACATAAAAAAATAATTTTATTAGTACAAGAAAAATATATTTCTCTCATCATATCCGACGACCTACTTACTGAATGTACTTTTCTTGCTCTCGGATAGCAGTCGCAGTGTTTGTAAAACTGCACCGTCAGGTGATGTACTTGATGAATTATCTCCATTTGAAGCCATATTTTTAAGGACCAATAAAAAAATCGAATAAAAGATATGAAATGCAAAAAGTATGTAGAGTGAAAAAATATAGCAAACGCTCTTACTTGTTTATAGAAAGCACCTGAACAAGACTAAAGAATGAGAGTAATTGCTTGGCAACCGAAGCACGACTGTTTAAAAAAAAGGACAATCGCAAGAATTACCTACAGCGCCGTGAGGGTCACCGGTGACCCCCACCACGAAAACTATTTCAAGCATGATTTTATAATTCATTTTGTATGCTTCAAATAATATTTCAGCATAATATGTTGTTTTTACTTATGGCAATTGCCTATGGACAAGCCCCCTGCTGATACAGTGGCAGATTTAAGCCGAAAGGAGCGTCTCTTGCGCCAACAAGGGCCAAGAGTACGACTTAGCTACACACTCACCGCATTTGCTTGCACAGCCCCTTTTTACAGGAGGGCACAGTCACACAACTCACAGATAGCACACAGAAGAACACCTTGCCCAAACGGGGACTCGAACCCGGGACTCCCAGAACACGAGGAAGACGCGCTACCTCTGTGCCAGAAAGCCGATTCATCATAATATGCATCGTATAATGAAAAGTTCACGTCGGTGCCTTAGGCAAACCATGGAAAATTCTTCCGGCAGTCGACGTGTTGATATTTTTAGCATACTCAACGTGAAAATATAGAATTTCAAAACTTTTGACAATTATAATATTAAAAAAAATGTTGTTTTATGATAAAAATTAATTTTTTATCTATAAATTTATGTATTTTTAAGCGTTTTCTTTTCTTTTCTGATGCTGCGGAATTCTATCAGCGGTATCAATTCCAGTCCACTTGTAGATGTCAAAAACTGCCTGTCATCGCGAAAACATTGCATCATCACCCATTATCCATTTCCTTCTGGTTAAAATCCCTGATGTCGAACAAGATTTACCGGGTGGCAATCCGTCGAACATTCGAATGGCTGCTGACATGTGGATTTCTTTTCGCATTGTTGGCATTTCGGAGCGCGGCGACGTTCTGTCACTCCGTGTGTGCGCATCGGCTGTCTGGTAAAGGACGGCAGCAGATGTTCGACGGACGTCATAATCCTCGCATTACGCCAGAACGTTGTCACTGGCATCCATCCCGTGGGCGTTCTTCTCCACACAATGTATATACCTCTCCGCTACAAATATCCATCGCCTCGCGTCTCCGCCGCTGGATGAACTCAGCGTTTTATTAAGTACAAGGAAGCCTCTGATTAGGCCGACACCTACTCGCGGCGGGATTAATCCCGATGTTGTGGGGGAGGTGAAGTTGTTACTGCGTGCATGGATTATTAATACAGGGAGAATGGATTCGTGTAATGATTTGGTACCGAATCAAGATATTCGGTGACGAGAATAATGGTGAAATAACTGCATGGTTCCTTTGCACACCTTTTGAGATTAAATGTCTATTACGTAATGACTTGAGATTTTAAACGCTAATTGACTTTTCCCCCCTTTTTCCTTTTGTGTATTACTGGAAATAAAATGCGATTAATTATTATTATGTGAGAACTTCATTTGTTGTTGTTGCATACCCACATTGGCCAGCAGTCCATGACTGGATGGGGAAAGATTGCAGCCTCTGTGAGTCACAAGGACCAGAACACCTAGAAATAGGTAGAGTCATGGAACAGATTCTTCGACCCGCCACAAACGCACACGGATTAACCATAAGCACTGAATGACCGGACCGCCGCAACAGTAAAGTGCTGGAACTGTGGTTGAGTCCTAATGGCCGTCACAGGCCCAGGTACAACCCTCCCCGAAAGAAGTACGTCCCGTCATCGATGGGAGGAGCCTAACCCCTACCTGTTTGTGTACCCGCCGGGCTGGCGAGATCCAACCACCATACCGGAAGCATCTCATCGCCAATTACGTTATGCCCCCCGGGGGACCGACTTAGCTCTATCATACACATTCGTTTGCACAGTCCTATTTTACAGATGGGGGAGGCACATTCACACATCTCACAGATAGCACATTGAAGAACAACCATGCCCTAACCCGGGACTCTCAGAACACTAGGAAGACGCGCTACCTCTGTGCCAGAGAGTCTGCGAGAACTCGCTGTTGTTTTCTTTAGGAGGTTTTGGTCTCTCCGAAATTTGACGATGTTTTCATTGGTAGATACAATGGGCCGGCTTTCTGGTACAGAGGTAGCTCGTCTTCCTCGTGTTCTGGGAGTCCCGGGTTCGAGTCCCGCTTCGGACATGGTTGTTCTTCTGTGTGCTATCTGTGAGATGTGTGACTGCCCCCCCTTGTAAAAAGGGGCTGTGCAAGCAAATGTGGTGAGTGTGTAGCTAAGTTGTACTCTTGGACCTAGTTGGTGCTACTTCAAAAAACAAGAGACACTCTTTTCGACTAAAATCTGCTGCTGTATCGGCAGGGGGCTCGCCCATAGGC
This sequence comes from Argiope argentata, assembly GCA_026289955.1. Lineage (NCBI taxonomy): Eukaryota > Metazoa > Arthropoda > Arachnida > Araneae > Araneidae > Argiope > Argiope argentata. The sequence goes on from JAOUZG010035618.1 coordinate 505,934, forward strand.
AAGTGCCATAAGTAACAACAGCAGATAGAATGGCATTTTTATTGGTGACCTGATGATAAGGCATAAGCTTCGAGATCAAAGGTTCTATGTTCGAAATCCGACTCCACTCGGGTTCGAATATATTTATTAAGTCTATTGACAAAGATAAAGTCTTTTCGTTGGCGTGGCAGGAAAGTTTGAAAGGGATTAAGACTAGACCTCGTCATCTGATTGTGGTTTAAGATTTTGTGATCCATTTTTCACAGTGAGAATTATTATAATCAAATTTATTAGAGATTGAGACTCGATTTAGAAACGATAATTTCCGAATTCGAAACCCGATTTCACTTAAGAATTGCGTTGTAAGCTGGTGTCTTCTTGTGCGCTTTAAATTTCTCGGGGACAAATATTTTCGTATTAAAAACGAAGGTGCCGGTCCATGTATCTTCCTTGTCCTTAGTCCGTAGTTCAAAATTAATATCACGGTCCGAATTTTAAAAAAATTCAAATATGAGATTGAATATAACTAAATTAGGAATTCAAATCTAAAACTTAAATAATCCCCAGTCTAAAATATCGTTTGCTAGTATTTTTCTATTAAAAAATTAATGAAAATGTTCTATAAACAGTAATTGTATCACAATTGGGATTTTTCTGCTATTTTTCTCTTGGTATTTCTTTTCGAAGCACAGATACCTTATCGCGTGCATCCCAAAAACTGGAGAAAAAGAACCGGGGAAGAATTTATTTCTACATTTGCGTGCGACGCCGAACTCGTTTTATACGCCAATCTCTTCTTTTTCTTCTCTAAAACGATCCTCTTGCGGCGAATTGTCTGTTGGCCTTCGTTTGTGGGCGGTTTTCCGGTGTTTTTATTGTGAGCGCGACGTTTTGCGTGTGACTGCTCTATTAGTGCTTGTGTTCGGGGGACAGTATAAAAGCTTTTAAACTCGTTTCGCCACAACTTTTGGGAGAAATTCGTGTTGTTTGTGGTTGCGATAAATGGGTTTGAATTCCTAATTCGGGCAGTTTCTCTTGTGAGTGGCTAATAGGTCTCGAGGGACTATTTTTCAACAGAAACGTGGCTCTTGCGAGTTGCACACACGCAGAAAAATATCCTTGGAAAGCCATGTTGAGGATTAATGGCGGGACGTGTATTATAAAGAGATATATTTTGACCATTTTGTGTCGTTCTCCGAATCTCCGATTCCCATTTAATTCAAGCTTTTCCTATCCATTCTGTGAGTGAGTATTTGATCAACTACTTGGTGTACTGGTCTCGGTATACTTATTAGATCTGAATATTACTAATATCATTTTCTATTATAAAATAAAGATCTAATATCAGTAATATTTTCTTTTGGGGAATTTAAGTTGTAAATAAGTATCATTTTTCACCTTCTGTGTGTGTGATAAGAAAGATTTTAAATCATGATGTAATATGGCGTTTGCGATACTTGAACCGGTATCCCGTTTCCAAATTTACCCGCCACCCTAATACAAGAACATTTGATTCTAATATTTTTAACCCTTTGCGGTCCGATGTCGAGCGTGACTCGATATTCAAGACTGCTCATCATTTTGGCGTTTTATTTAATTATTTTTCAAATTTAATTGTTCAAAACCCCTACATAACGGTTAAGAGATGTAGATTAATTTTTCAAAGAAATTCGACTTTAAAGAATTGTGTATATTTATTTTTCATAGTAGTAAAAGAATCTTTGTATTAGGTGAATAATTGTGCATCTATTTATTTTTCGGACTGCAAAGGGTTAATGCGCCCTAGACCCGATTGCTTGACGTTTATTCGCTGGAATTGGATTTGAAACTTTTTTGACTATAAAATAAGAAACTGATCACTACAATGCCCCTCCCAGATATGGGAAATAATTCAGTTTGATAATGTAAATCATTTGACTTGAATCACTTTACAATAATGGAAACATGAGCAGACATGTAAAATATATAAATATTTCAAGAAGAAACACTGTATGGAATTATATATGATTCATTAAAATGAGGCAACATTTAGATGCTTAGCAGAAATTTTTAAAACAAATTTTTTTTTAAATGTCCAATTTTTTTATGTGTATATTTTTATTATGAGCAATTTATTTTATAATATAAAATTGATCTTCCTCGACCTGTTTGAAAGAAAGAGAAATCCAACAATTGAATGTTTGTTTGAAGATGATATGAAGTACTCCTAGTATTTTACATATTCTTGATTTCTTTAAAATTGAAATCTTCTAACTCTGCATTTGCAAAATTATAGGGATTTCAATTCTGCAAGTGTCTACACAAAGCATTAGGGTTGAAAATTCAGTTATATAAATGATAAATTTGTGTATTTTGTGTCGAAAATTCAATCCAGATATACGTTGAAGAAACATGTAACAGTAATTCATGTAATATATAAATAACTTTTGGCATTCAATAAGATTCATGGTGAATTATTGTAAAATCTAGAACTACTGTATTAATAAATTTTCTGACATTCAATTTTGGAATTACACTCGATTCTCATTAATTCTGCTAAATCGGCCCCCCTTATTGACCGGTATTTTATTGCAACGAAATTGGGAACATAGCAAGATTTCAACAGTAGAAATCGCTCAAATGTTTTTTATAGCCTTATATATTTTGTGTATTATCAAGCAAAGATTTTGCTATGAAAATCCTTTTTTTAACGCTCTAACTAATCTGTTTGTCTCTTGGCGTAGTATCTGCCGGATTATGAAGAGTTTACTACAACTCGTGCTTATCACGACTTGTCAAAATTCTGAAACTTTCACTTATTTTTTCAAAAACTGTAATAAACTCGTCCGAGTGACTTGGAACATTCTTACTAATGCAATTAAACTGGATGTTGATCTTTTCATCCCTCTTTTTCTGCTTGTTTATTTTGATTCCACTCGGTAAAAAGTCAGCACAGATGACAAGACTATGTGCGTACTTGCTGCATCGTTTATGGACCAGCAATTCTGCACGTCATGCGAAAACAATTATTTCGAGGCTATTAATTCCCATCTGTTTATTGGTTTGAGCCAGGACGGTGGGTCGTAAAGATAGCATTTTATGACAAATTCAAAAGAAAAGCAGTTTTTTAAAGCAATAAAAACAATTTTCCCCGCGTGTGTTTTCTTAACAGTTTTGAGACGTGATTTTGTTTCGCCAGTCTTCTGTCCTTGGCATCTGTGGAACCTTTTCATGACATGCAAGCCTCAATAATAAGGATAACTAAAACAACATCTTGTTGGCCTTTTAGAACAGCTCTTTGAAGAATAAGAGCTGTGCAGATTGCAAGACGCAATGGATGTCAAGAACTCTGCGGTTGTCCAAGGCGCGTGGGTCGTCGTTTATCGTCCAGGATGATGGGTTTTGCTCGTGCCAAAGTCAGCCGTGTATTTTCGGCACTGACCTAATCGTCCGTTTAGCGCGAAAGCAGACGGAAATGAAACGATCATGTGGGTGTCACCCAGCTCTTTTCTCCTCCCCCTCCAACCTGATGATTGCCGTCTCTTTTGAAAGTATCGCTTTTGATTTTTGTATTTTTGCATGAGTGCTATGTCTGCTAGTTAAATGAACACAGAATGAGTCTCGACAAAAAATTTTGAACTTTAAACTGGAAGATCTAGATCTTGAATCGTGGGTTTTCTCCTAAAAATTTGCTGACCAGTGACGAGTTAACTCGTCTTTTCATGTCCAAACGTATTTGACCGGTGACGAGTTAACTCGTCATTGCACTTGCATTATCTGTTTCAATTTATAACACCGAGGGCGATATAGAACATTGCAAAAACTTGGCGTGTCGTGTTTAGTCTTGTCCTCTCTATAGCAGAAAAATTACTTTCCCTAGTATTTACATTTTTATTAGAATTTTAGTCAAATTCCAAAAATTTCAACCATGATGGAGCCTATCGGCGAAGAACTTTTTGATGTTCCAATTCAACAAAATTCGTTGGAGTTTTTTTAGAAAACGTTTTACTTTCGTATTCAATTACAAAAAAGTAGCCGGTGACATGACATAGTTTCTGTGTAAAATTGCCGGTCACCAAAGTGTTAAACAGCATTCCCATGATGTCTCATCATTTTACTATTGACATTAACCAGTTAAGTGCGCTCGCCGAGTATACACATCGAACCAAACCTCTTCTGCGGTGTGGTTGACGTGTATACTCGTCGTGTGAAATAAAAAACTACCATTCACTATAAAAACTCGAAATCTCAATAAAATGTAATACGAATATTATTTCGTGATATGTTCCCTTTATATATCAATACGACCGCTATGCATTTTATATGGAGGGGGGGCTCGCGTATCAAAAATAATTACATGCGTAACCCGCGATTTGGACGGCCAGCGTTGATTAGTTGAGAAACCACGTCACCAGTTAGCGGGGCCAATAATGATTTGTTGCTTTGCGACGTAAAACCTTATACATTTTTTACACACGACAGGTCATTCGAAAAATAGTAACGAACGAAACAATCCGAACTATTTGAACAAAAGGTCTCCCTTTCTTTCTTTTCCGAATTGTCTCAAGTAAAGGGTATATTTTCATAGTTATTACCAAATAAAATATAAGACAAGGTACGTATGAAAAATACTAAATATTTACAAATAATAATAGCGATAATACAATAAACGGCTAAATTTACCATACAATAAATAATACAATACAATTTTCAATCCCTTAGTAAGAATATCGTATTTAGAAACGAATTGTTCGTTTATTTGACCGATAAAAATGTAATCCTTCCTCGTTTTTCGTAAAATGT